>CM021101.1:195464533-195513001 GCA_007115665.2 Sequoiadendron giganteum | reverse complement strand
CTCTATCAAGTCTCTCTCACTCACTCACTCCTATCTCTCTCCCCTCTACCCTTAACTGTTAAATCCTTAAACCCTCTACCCTCTCCCACACCCTCCCTCTCTCTCTTTCTCTCAAGTCTCTCCTTCCTACCCCTTCTCCATCTCTCAAATATCTCTCTCACTCACCCACTCTTTCTATCTCTCTCCCCTCTACCCTTAACCCTCTACCCTTAACCCTTAAACCCTTAAACCCTCTACCCTAGCTTGCCAATTTGGTGAAATTTGGAATTTAGTGGCCTATTTGAAAAAATGGGTCCAAGAAATGGGGTCTCCTAGTGACTTACATCACCAAGAGACCCCATTTCTTGGACCCATTTTTCCAAATAGGCAAGTTAGGTTGCCATTCATCGAATTTTCAACCTAGTGGGCCCACTGGCTTGCAAATTCAGTGAAATTGGCAATGTAGTGGCTTGTTTGAAAAAATGGGTCCAAGAAATGGGGTCTCCCTGTGATTTACATCACCGAGAGACCCCATCTCTTAGACCCATTTTTTCAAACAAGGCAAGTTAGGTTTCCAATTTCACTAAATTGGCAAGCTAGTGGGCCCTCTACCCTCTACTCTTAACCCTCTATCCTCTATCTCTTTCCCACTCACTCCCTCTCTCTCTATCTCTCTCTCTCTCTCTCAAGTCTCTATCTCCCACCCCCACTCCCTCTCTCAGGTCTCTCTCTCACTCACTCACTCCCTTTATTTCTACCCTCTACCCTTAACCCTAAACCCTAAACCCTTAACCCTTAAACCCTAAACCCTTAAACCCTTAAACCCGAAATCCTCTACTCTTAACCCTCTACCCTCTACCCTCTACCCTCTATCTCTCTCAATTCTCTCCCTCCTACCCCCTCTCCCTCTCTCAAGTCTCTCTCACTCACTCCTTCTATCTCTCTCCCCTCTACCCTTAACCCTCTACTCTCTGCTCTTAAACCCTTAAACCCTCTACCCTAGCTTGCCAATTTGGTGAAATTGGGAATGCAGTGGCCTATTTGAAAAAATGGGTCCAAGAAATGGGGTCTCTCGGTGATTTACATCATCAGGAGACCCCATTTCTTGGACTGATTTTTTCAAATAGGCAACTTAGGTTGCCAATTTCACTGAATTGGCAATATAGTGGCTTGTTTTAAAAAATGGGTCCGAGAAATGGGGTCTCTCGATGATGTAAATCACTGAGAGACCACATTTCTTGGACCCCTTTTTTTCAAACAGACCAAGTTAGGTTGCCAATTTCATCGAATTGGCAAGCTAGTGGGTCCTCTACCCTCTACCCTCTATTCTTAACCCACTACCCTCTATCTCTATCCCACTCACTCCCTCTCTCCCTCTCTTTGTCTCTCTATCTCTCTCTCAAGTATTTACCTCCCACCCCCTCTCCCTCTCTCAGGTCTCTCTCTCTCTCACTCACTCCCTCTATCTATCTCCTCTCTCCCCTTAACCCTAAGCCCTAAGCCCTTAACCCTTAAACCCTAAACCCTTAAACCCGAAACCCTCTACTCCTAACCCTCTACCCTCTATCTCTCTCAATTATCTCCCTCCTACCCCCTCTCCCTCTCTCAATTTTCTCACTCACTCACTCCTTCTATCTCTCTCCCCTCTACCCCTAACCCTCTGCCCTTAACCCTTAAACCCTCTACCCTAGCTTTCCAATTCAGTGAAATTGGGAATGTAGTGGCCTATTTTAAAAAATGGGTCCAAGAAATGGGGTCTCTTAGTTATTTGCATCACCGAGAGACCCCATTTCTTGGACCCATTTTTTCAAACAGGTAAGTTAAGTTGCCAATTTCATCGAATTGGCAAGCTAGTGGGCCCACTGACTTGCCGATTCAGTGAAATTGGCAATATAGTGGCCTATTTGAAAAAATGGGTTTGAGAAATGGGGTCTCCTAGTGATGTGAATCATCGGGAGACCCCATTTCTCAAACCCATTTTTCAAACAGGCCAAGTTAGGTTGCCAATTTCACTAAATTGGCAAGCTAGTGGGCCCTCTACCCTCTACTCTTAACCCTCTACTATCTATCTCTCTCCCACTCACTCCCCCTCTCTCTCTCAAGTCTCTTCCTCACACCCCCTCTCCCTCTCTTAGATCTCTCTCTCTCACTCACTCACTCCCTCTCTCTCTCTCTCCTCTACTCTTAACCCTTAAACCCTAAGCCCTTAAACCCAAAATCCTCTACTCTTAACCCTCTACCCTCTATCACTCTCAATTCTCTCCCTCCTACTCCCTCTCACTCTCTCAAGTATCTCACTCACTCACTCACTCACTCACTCACTCACTCCTTCTATATCTCTCCCCTCTACCCTTAACCCTCTACCCTTAACCCTTAAACCCTTAAACCCTCTACCCTAGCTTGCCAATTCAGTGAAATTGGGAATGTAGTTTGAGGGTATAGGTTGAAGGATTAGGGTTGAGGGTGCAATGTATAGGGTTGAGGGTATAGGGGTTGAGGGTTAAGGGTTTAAGGGTTGAGGGATTAAGGGATGAGGGTTGAGAATTGAAGGTTGAGGTTTTAATGTATAGGGTAGAGGGTTTAAGGGTTTATGGTTTAAGGGTTGAGGGTTGAGGGTTGAGGGTTTATGGTTGAGGGTAGAGGTGTGAGCGTATAGGGTTGAGGGATGAGGGTTGAGGTTCCATTGTATAGGGTTGGGGTTTGGGAATTAAACCATAAACCCTACACCCTTAAACCTCATCCCTATACCCTATGCCCTAAACCCTAAACATTATCCACGAACCCTTAACCCTATAATTAAATGCTAAACCCTCCATTAAAACTTGTACCCTAAACCTTGAACCCTAAACCCTCAACCCTAAACCCAATACCCTCAACCCTATACCCAATATCCTAAACCCTAATCCATATACCCTATACACTTAACCCTACACCCCCAACCTTGAACACTATACCTCAACCCTCAACCCTATACTTTAAACCATAAACCCTACACCTTCAACCCTCATCCCTATACCCTCAACCTTATAACCTAAACCTTATAACCTAAGCCCTGAAAATCATCCCTCAACCCTATAATTAAACCCTAAACCCTACATTCAACCTTGTACACTAAACCTGAAACCCAAAACCTCAACCTTAAACCCAATACCCTCAACCCTATACCCAATATTCTAAACCCTAATCCCTATACTCTATACAATTATCCCTATACCCTCAACCTTGAACACTATCCCTCAACCCTCAACCCTAAACCCTACACCCTCAACCCTCATCTCTATACCCTACACCCTCAACCTCATACCCTAAACCCTAAACATTATCCCTCAACCCTATACTTAAACGAAAAAACCTACACTCTCAAGCCTTAACCCTATACCTTATACCCTTAACCCTACACCCTAAACCCTAATCCCTATACCCTATACACTTAACCTCATACCCTCAACCCTTAACATTATACATCAACCCTCAACCCTCAAACTTATAAATAAATCCTAAACCCTAAACCATCAACCCGAAATCTAATATCCTCAACCCAATACCCTCAACTATATAGCCAATATCCTAAACCATAATCCATATACCCTATACACTTAACCTTATACCCTCAACCCTAAACACTATCCCTCAACCCTCAACCCTATACCTTAAACCCTAAACCCTACACCCTCAACCATCATCTCTATACCCTACACCCTCAACCTCATACCATAAACCCTAAACATTACCCTCAACCCTATACAAGTAGAGAGGGAATGAGGGAGGGGGGAGAGGTAGGGAGGGAGTGAAAGGTGAGATAGAGAGGTCTAGAGAGAGAGTGGTAAGGTTTGATGGATGCAGAGGTAGGTAGAGAGAGGGATTGGGAGATAGAGAGTATATAGGGAAGAAGAGAGGAAGAGAGAAGTATGGAGGGAGAGAGAGGGAGGTGAGAGAGAGGTGAGGTAGAGACAAATAGAGAGAGAGGTAGGGAGTGATGGAGGGAGAGGTAGGTAGAGAGAGAGATAAGTAGAGAGGTAGGGAGGGAGGGAGAGAGAAGCGAGGTAGAGAGAATTAGAGGGCAAAGGAGAGAGAGAGAGAGATAGAGACAAAGAAAAAGACAAAGAGACAGACAAAGAGACATAGACAGAGAGACAAAGACAACGAGATAGGTAGAGAGTTCTTGAGATCAAGGGAGAGAGTCAGATAAAGGGATGGAGATAGTGAGAGAGAGGTCTAAAGTGTAGGATAAAAATGAGTGAGATAGAGAGAGAAATAATACAACTTGCTAATTACTGAAATTTGACCTCCTGATTATTGAAATTTGACTAAGTTTGAAATTTGTGAGATCTTCCAAAAATTAGAATTTGCATTAGAACTCCTAGAGATCTGAAACCACTCTCAAACATCCTAAGACTATATACATGAAATATAACTTAAATTTTAAGAAAGTAAACGTCCATATGTAAATGTGCCCTTAAACCCTAAACCCACAAACCCTCTACCCTCTACCCTTAACCCTCCCTCCCTCTATCTCTCTCCCACTCCCTTCCTCTCTCTCTCTCTCTCTCTCTCAATTCTCTCCCTCCTACCCCCTCTCCCTCTCTCAGGTCTCTCCCTCACTCAGTCACTCCCTCTATCTCTCTCCCCTCTCCCCTTAACCCTCTACCATATAAATTGGATCCTCAACCCTCATTTATCCCTGCCCCTCCCTCCTCTTCTCTACTTCTCTCTATTTCAATTCTCCCTCCATCTCTCCCCCTATCTATCCCTCCCTCTCTACCATAATCCCTCAACCCTATACCCTTAACCCTTAAACCCTTAAACACTCAACCCTTAACCCTTAACCCTTAACCCTTAACCCTTAAAACCTTAACCCTTAAACCCTAAACCCTTAACCCTTAACCCTTAAACCCTTAAACCCTCTACCCTCTACCCTCAACCCAATACCCTCTACCCTCAACCCTATACCCTCAACACTTAAACCCTTAAACACAGGTAAAATCTCTACCCTAATCCCTTAACCCTCAACCCTTAATCCATCAACCCTTAAACCCTCAACCCTCAGCCCTCTACCCTCAATCCTCAACCCTCAACCCTTAAACCCTAATCCCTCAACCCCTATACCCTCTACCCTATACACTGGACCCTCAACCCTATACCCTCAACCTTAAACCCTCAACCATCAACCCTTAAACCCTCTACCCTTAAACCATATATCCTCTACCATCTATGCTATACCCTATACATTAAACCCTCAACCCTCAATTCTCAACCGTCAACCCTTAATCCCTCAACCCTAGGTAGGTAGGGAAACATAGGTGAGATACAAAGTGATAAAGGGAGAGGGGAAATAAATATAGGTAGAAAAGGAAGGAGATTTAGAGAGAGGAGAGATAGAGAGAAGTAGAGAGGGGAGGAAGGGACAGGTAGGGAGGAGATAGAGGTGAGTGTGAATGTGTGTGTGTGTGAGAGAGAGAGGGATATGAGAGATAGAGAGTAGAGAGGGAAATATGTAGGGAGGATACACAGTTAAGATATAGAGTGATGGAGGGAGAGGTGGGTAAAGAGAGGGAGAGGGCAGATAAAGATAAATAGAGAGAAGGAGATGTAGAGAGAGATGATAGATAGAGAGAAGTAGAGAGTGGAGGGATGGAGGGAGAGGAAAGGAGGAGATAGAGGTGAGTGTGTGTGAGAGGGAGAGAGAGTGAGAGGAGAGAAAATGAGGGGAGAGAGGAAGGGGGAGAGAGTAAGGGGGGAGAGAGAAAGAGAGTAGAGAGGGAAGGGGGAGAGATAGAGAGTAGAGAGGGGAGAGTAAAAGAGAAAGAGGGAGAGGGAGAGAGAGAGAGGTAGAGAGAGTGGTAGGTAGTGGTAGGAGAGGTAGGTAGAGAGGTAAGGAGAGAGAGAGGGATAGGAGGGAGAGAGGTAAGGATGGAGAGAGGGAAGGAGGGAGAGAGGGAAGGAGGGAGAGTGAGATGGAGAGAGAGTGGTGAGATAGAGAGTAGAGAGGTAAGGAGAGAATGAGAAAGAGAGATAAAGAGAGAGAGGGAGGTTTGAGGGAGGGAGAGGTAGAAAGGGATAGGTGAGATAGAGAGAGGGAAGGAGGGAAAGTGGGATAGAGAGAATGGTAATTTAGAGAGGAGGGAGTGAGAGGTAGGGATAAAGATAATGGTGATATAGATATAATTGTGATATAGAGATAATGGTGAGATAGAGAGAAGGAGAGAGTGAGAGAGAAAGAGGAGGGAGAGAGAGAGTGATGAAGGGAGAGGTAGGTATAGCGAGGGAAAGAGAGAGGAGAGATAGAAAGTAGAGAGGGGAGGGAGAGGTAGGGAGGGAGATAGAGGTGTGTGTGTGTGTGAGTGAGAGAGATAGAGAATGGTGAGATAGAGAAAAGGATCAATTGAGAGAGAAAGAAGGGGAGGGACAACAATGATAGAGATTGGGAGGAGAGATAAAAAGAAGGGGGGGAGGGTGAGGTCGAGAGAGGGAGGGAGAGGAGAGATATAGAGAAGTAGAGAGGGAAGGAGGGAGGGAGGGAGTGTTAGGGAGGGAGAGAGGTTTGTGTGTGTGAGAGAGAGAGATAGAGAGGAGAGAGTTAGAGAGAAAGAGGGGGAAGAGAGGGATAGAGAGTGAGAGATATGTAGGTAGAGGGAGGGAGAGGAGAGATAGAGAGTAGAGAGGGAAAGAGGTATGGAGGGAGATATATGAGATACAAAGTGATGGAGGGAGAGGTAGGTAAGGGAGAGAGGGGAGATAAAGATAAGTAGAGAGGGAAGGAGATGTAGAGAGATAAAGAAGAGATAGAGAGAAGTGGAGAGGGGAGGGAGGGAGGTAGATGTAGGGAGGAGATGGAGGGGTGTGTGTGAGAGAGAGGGGAGAGAGGGAGGAAGGGAGAGATAGAGGAAGGGAGAGAGAGAGGGAGTGGAGAGATAGAGAGTAGAGAGGAGAGAGTGAGAGAAAAATGATACAACTTGCTGACTACTAAAATTTGACCTCCTAATTACTGAATTTTGACATGCCGATTCCTAAAATTTGACTAAGTCTGAAATTTTTAAGATTTTCCAAGAACTATAATTTTCATTATAACTCCTAGAGATCTGAAACCACTATCAAACATCCTGCCTATATACATGAAATATAACTTAAAGTATAAGAAAGTAAACGTCCATATGTAAATGCCAACTTATACTTATTTCATTTATATAGTTTCCCTTAAAGATAACAAGGAGACAAGAAAAATAGAAGAAACAAATTTTCAATGTAGACCAAAATATGAGTGTGTTATAACGCGCTCGCATTTTGTCAATGTATTTGTAAAACACAAAAGTCATGTCAAAACTGAGATATAACACAAGGGCATTATAATGCACTCGCGTTATAACGTGCGTGCATTATATCTTGCTTTTGGAATCCCCAAGCCTTGGGATTGGTGTTTTCCTTGCAATACATTGTGGAGGGCATTTCCAACGACCAAAGATGCATTTTTATAAATTCTACAATATTTCACATAATCAGGTTCGTGCTCACCGTCAGGATTGCACATGGTTCAATATCAAACAAATCGAACATTTGGGTAATGTTAGGTTCTCTATTAACTATCCAATGATGTAATTTTTTTCACTTTCTGACAATGTTAAGCCTTTCATCCATAATTTCTTTTGTTTGTATGTCTCTTTTTTGGCAAAAAGCAGTGTTTGGTGTTTTTTTGTTACAAATTAACCGTTCATCAAAATTTCAAATAAATTACATTTTTAGAAACTAGACTCCATTCTAAAAATTTTGAAAATAAAAAATAAAAAAATTCAATTAGTTTCCAAAATTTGTAGGGTTAGCACGGCCAAAATTCTGTTCTCTAGGAAGTGTCCACTTCGAAAATTAGTAAAAAAAAAATATTCATTAAAAAATTATCAAAAAAATCATGCATCAACTACATACTATTAGCTAACTTTTAATCGTAGCAATTTTAAAAATACTAAAAAAAAGTTCACCATACAAGGGTCGTACAAGAGTTGCTATGTTATGCTTTTTTGACAAAAACAGCACCAATTTATGTATGTCCCTCATTTGAACCCCTTAATCTCAACCATTTTCAAAATAAATTAGTAGTTTAGAAAGTAGACTCAGAGCACTTTGATCCTTCTTTTTGTTCCATCTCAAAACTTTGAGTGTAACTATCCTCAATTTGACGACCAAGGTCAGTATTTCTTGATTTCATAAAAAAAGTGGCCACTTAAGCCCCCTTTTTGGGAACCATCTTGGTGCACTTACCCCACTGTCTATGATTAGTTTGCAACACTTACCTTTAGCTTTACAATTCATTTTTAATAGAGCTTCCCTTTGTATAGTTTCTCGACTCTCCTTTGGTGGTTTAAGCAACACTCTTTTGAACAATAAATGTTCTCATGTCTCAGGTTCTTCCTTTCTTGGATAAAATGATCATGTACTCTCCTAATCTGCTTGCACCACTTGATTCCTCCTTTCAAGCCTTGCGTAACCTCCTTGGGAAGATTCTGGACACTCCCAACTCTTGTGACCCACATATTGATTGCACTTAAAATATTTCCCTACAAAACCTCTTCCTCTTCCTTGAAACCATCACTTCCTAATGATCTTTCTCCTCTTTCTTGATAACCTCCTTTTTCTGACTTGACTTTCCCTCTTGAACTACTTGCCTTCCCATCTTGATGCTACTATTGTCCTTTGTCTACATAGCCTCATCCTCTACCTCAGCCTTGTTGATTTTGCCTCCTCATAATATTCTCCTCTACCTTAATGGAAAACTGGTATGCTTCCTCCAAAGTTATTGGTGACACTAAATTCAACTCATCTTGTAAACTATTTTTCAAATCGTTTAGGTATCTGGCTACCTTTTCCATAGCCTCTTCACTATGGCCTGACTGAATCACCAACTTATAAAACTCTTCCATTTATTTGTTTGTTGACATATCCTTCTGCTTCAGATTCTGCAATCTTCTTAAAAGATTGGTTTAATAGTCTATCGAAAGGAACTTCACCTTCAATTTAGCAACCATCCCATCCCACGAAGTTATCTTTTTCTTGTTTTTCTTTCATCTCTTAGACTATACATAGAACAACACATTGCGGTGTGGCCTTTAGGCCTTGTATAGGCAAACTTCACTTTTATTTCTTTTGCAACTCCTTCGTCTTTGAAGTACTTATCCAAATCATTGATCTAGTCAATGAGCTCTTCCCCATTCAAGCTTCCAAAATACGTGGGGTTCTGTATTTTTAGTTTAGATCCTATGTTCATCACCTCTTTTATCAACCTTTCTTCCATGCCTTCTATTTATTCTTGATCTTCATACTTAATTTGTGGTTATTCTTCTTTCGCAACTTCACTCACATCATTAGCAATTACTCCCCTTTGTTGTGCATGCTCTATGGCATCCAACCTTATCGACAAGTTATACAACATTTTCAAAATCCTTTCCTCATGGCCTCCTCGACCACCACCTTGAGCACCTCCTCATGCACCACCTCTTGGAATTCTTCTTGGTGGCATTTTTCCCAACTCTACACTGCCTATTCACTTATAGCTCTGATACCAAAACACTGGTAGAATTAGGCAAATAAATGACTACATGACTAAAAAATTTAGTCACAACAACTAAAAATGATTAAATTCTAGTCATTTTTTGTAACACAACTATAAATGACTAATTTAATCATTGTAAGTGACTAATTTGTTCATCAGGTAAAAAAAGGAGATATTAGTGAAATACTATGTTTTTTTCTGGACATCAAACAATGAAAAAGAGAATTTTGACTAAGTTGTTTTTGGGAACCAAACAATGAAAAAGAGAATTTGCATTCCTTGTGTCTATTGAGCCACATAACAAAGGAAGGTTAGAGGTTTTTTAGTTTTCTGGTTGGAAGAAGTCCAAATATTTTTTGAGGGCATGGCATAGAACCAGTAGTTGGTTGCACCATCATCTATCCACATTGTTGAGAAGACTTGGGATAAAGGCATGTTGAGTTTGATATGAAGAAACATTTATTTTATGGCTTTGAATTCATCGACACTGTAGAGAATCACAAGGGTTTAAGACACGTTGCATGCACAAGGAGATTGCCCAAGGTTTTGAGGACAAATCATGCCCACATTGAGTAATATTTGAGGTTTTCTTGGAAGCCTTCATCCTCACATCTTTCTAGGTATACTCTATGTCGTTAGGGTTTTTAATTTTGTTTGAAGTTTTGAGGAAGAGCTTGCTTGTCTCCTCATGAATTTTTTATCCCTATCATAAGCCTAAACTAGGAAGTCAAAGCTCTTATTAGGAAAACAACCACCTTCATAGGTGATACTTTCATATCACAATGTAGATATTTTGAGAAGATCACAGGTCATGATATGTTTAAGACATGACAGTAGTCTCATTGTTGAAGTGTCAACAGGTTTTACTAGTTATGAGGAGGATTTTTGGTTATGAATGGCAATATCTATCTTTGTAAGGAAAATAATCATGAATAAATGACAATATGTATGTTTTTCTATCTTGATATCATTAATGTCGACCACCATTAAATTTAGCCACGACCTATGGGTGAGAACCACTTCTTTGGCTAATGGGTTTTTGTCCTTGGCCATTTACAAAATAGTAGGGGTTTTATCCTCTAGTTACTAACAATCTACGAGGTTTTGTCCTAAAATCTATTCATTTGTAAACAAATGTTTAAGAAAAATATCATTAGGTTTTGATGTGGGTGTTCAAAAGTAACCTACCATTGCATGTTTTCTTTATCTAAATTATCATGACTATAGCTTCTCTTTCTTTTTATCCATCCTTTTCTACCTAAATAAACAAATGTTTTAGATCTCCCTTATCACCCATTGTCATGTGGCTATAACTATCCCATGAATCCTTCATGATTGATCTTTCATGACTATCATTCATATCTGAAGATGGAAGTTTCAAAGTCTGCAAGATAATTGTGCTTTGTCCTTTCATGTCTTATAAATATTGATAACCATGAGTATCCTATTTCAATGAGGTCAATCTCAATGCAATTACTTGATATCCACTTATGCTAGCTTCAACTATGACTAAGGTCATCATGTATGAGCTAACTATCCTCATTAAATTTTATCACTATCCATTGGTTATAATAACTATCCCTACTTCTTGATTTTCCCTCAGCTTCATGGTATTTGTCCTATTTATTACAGTTATAGAGAGTATCTTTTGCATATGGATTTCCCTTATATCCATTGCCAATGACTATCATCTTTTATGTCTTATAACCATCTTTTATTATCTACAATTTGCCTTTTTATAAATATGTATACACAAATCATTTCCCTTTGTTAATAGGTCTACCATTATTGAATGCTCAAGGAGACCTTCATGGTGAAATCCTTTACCATTTGTAACATGACTATATTTAATAGAGCACTATCCTCTTCAAAACTCTACTTTCATGTATTCATGAACCTCTCATAATCCAAGATATAGCTAAGAGTTTCCCATGTAGCTCACACTTGACACTTTCATGGTGATGAATCATATGAAAACTTCTTGTTCTCATTCATCACTAGACTCATTGTAAGTATTCATTGTATTTTGGCATAAAAAAACCTTATCATTTCTATATGATCACTTCCCTTGCACAATCCTTTTAAGTAACATTCATAAGGTTTAGAAAATCTTGATCACTCTCTAGAATAGCCATTAAACATGGGTTGTGCTTCAATGCACTACATAATTGATATACAACAGCCACTTTGTGTATCAACCAGAGTTATAGGCTCTTTATTTTAGAAAGAGGTAATCGATCTTGGATCATGCTATCATTACATTGTAACCTATTAAAATTGAGTCAACCTAAATGCACCCAATGATGTTTGACACCTAATTGTGATGAAAGTGATTAATTTGTACATGAATTGTGCTCGTATGAGTGCCTCCATTTATATCACAACATAGCCACATTAAACTTGGGTCACAGATGAATGTATCATATATTTGTTATAGCACAACTATGCCACATGACCAGTAGAATTATGGATCACATAATTATAGTCATAAGAATTTGTTCCTTGGTTGTGCTCTTATGGTGATTCCATTACTATTACAGCATAAGCCTTTGGACTTATATTTCTCAAATCTTTACATTGCTTATTTTCTCTTTGGATGGATGGAAATTCAATGGTAGGGATTTGTATGCAGGTCATGCTCATATAAGTGCTTTCATCACCATTACACAATAGTACATTGGAATTTCCTTTCTTGAACCTTTACTTCATTTTTTATTGTTAAGGTTTCTTAGTGATTATTTTATTTCCATGTGGCATATTTTTAAAAGAAACCAAGAAAAAATTCATTTTGTTTTTAGTTAACTCCTACTAACATACTTTTGGAATAAATGTTTGACAACATTACTTCGAGTGTGAAGAATTTTTTTTTCTGCTTAAAATACATTCATTGAGAGTTGTAGTAGAAAGCTTCTTATGTTGAAACCCATCCTATAAATGGCCTCATGGATTTTTTGTGATTTATACAGTTTTTGTTTTGATAGTAAATGACATCGAATTCTTTTTGAAATTGAAATGAATTACTAATTATGGTTCTATGATGATTAAATGTTTTATTTAGAAGGGGTTAATATGTGGCACTTTTATGTGTAGGAAGAATAGATTGTGATGCAACATTCAAGTATGGACGGTTCAGGAAAACTTGGATTGCTATTAGTGACATAACCGGGTTGGAGAGTACTTTCAACCAGTGTGAAACATTTTCGAGTATTTTGCTTGGAAGCAGAACCTAAGTGTAGGAATACAAACATTGATGGACAAAGAAAATCATAAATCTACTGGTCCAATTTTAGATCCAATTTGAGGTCATGAATATCAGACAGAGAAAGTTCATACATTCTAAAGATAAAATCATAAATCTGGTGGTCCAATTTCACATCCAATTTGAGGCCGTGAAGCTTCGATTGAGGAAGTTCCTACATTCTAAAGATAAAATCATAAATCTGCTAGTCCAATTGGAGATCCAATTTGAGGTCCTGAAGCTCTAATAGAGAAAGTTCCTACATTCTAAAGATAAAATCATAAATCTACTTGGTCCAATTTGAGGTCCAATTGTAAGGATTTTTCTTTTTAATTATACTTTATGACATTTGGCTTGATACAAATTATTACTTTAGAATTATGCTATTGATTTTATTTTAATGTTTTCAACCCTAATTTCAAGGAAGAGCTCCGAAGATGGTTCCTTCAAATGGAGACTACACTTTTTTGCTATAGGTTCCATCTAGAAACACTAGAAGCTTGGGTACTATCATACTCAGAGAAAAAGTAGGAGTCTATAGTTAATTGTTCATATACCATTGTTTATAATTCAAAATTGCTATACCTTATTCTAGGAGAAAATCACAGGGGGAGTCTATACATAAGACACCATTGTTTCAAATTGAAATTTGTTGGTTCTTGCACAATTGTTTGCTTCATTTATTTGATCTAAGACAACTTGTTGTATAGAAGATTCTCTTAAAATCATAGTAAAATCCTTTATTCTGGGAAGACTGTTCAGAATCTTCCCATCATAAAAATGAACAAAATAATTAGTCATTAACCTAAACTTTGCAAGAGTTTCATCAAATTCTATTTTTCCACTCTCTTTTCCATTCTAAATTTTATTCCCAGTTTCATCCATATAGAACTTCCTCAGCTTTTAGATCATGTTGTTAGCCATAACTTTATCAAGTGTCGAATAGCTTCAAGTTTTTACCCAAGCAAAAATTGACAAAATTCAGCCTTACCAAATACTATATGTTGAAAATCTCTTTGAAGTTATTCAAGAAAAGAGTTCCTAAGAGTGTAATGTGTAGTTTTGAATTAACCTTTTTGCATAAATTCCATATCTTTGATCGGCTATTTCGAGCTTGATGACCTTCATCAAGAACGAGAAGACTTGGGCTCTCAAAAAGAAATTTTCCAATATGCTTAATCTCTTCAGGAAGAATCAAATTTGTCTCACAAGTTAGGTATACAAAAAGATTGTAGCCAATAACAAGCACACTTTTTCTTTTATGCCACCCACTTGTGAGACAAATGTGAGCCTTCATGAAAAGGCTAAGCATATTGGAAAACTACTTTTAGAGAGCACAAGTCTTCTCATTCTTGATTAAGGTCATCAAGCTCGAAATAACCAATCAAAGATATGGATTTCATGCAAAAAGGTTAATTCAAAACTATGCATTATACTCTCAAGAACTCTTTTCTAGAATAACTTCAAAGAGCTTTTCAAAACATTGTATTTGGTAAGGCTGAATTTTGTCAATTGGTGCTTGGGTAAAAACTTGAAGCTATCCTCAACACTTGGTAAATTTATGGCTAACAACAGGATCTACAGGCTAAGGAATTTCTTCATGGATTAATTTTGGAATAAAATTCAGAATGGAAAAGAGAGTGAAAAAGTAGAATTTGATGAAACTCTTGCAAAGTTCAGGTTAATAACTAATGCTTTTGTTCATTGTTATGATGGGGAGATTTTGAGCATTCTTCCAAGAATAAAGGATTTTACTGTGATTTTGAGAGAATATTCTATACAGAAGGTTGTCTTAGATCAAATAAATGAAGCAAACAATTTTGAAAGAGCCAACAATTAAAAATTTGAAACAATGGTGTCTTATGTATAGACTCCCCCTATGATATTCTCCTAGAGTAAGGTATAGAAATTTTGAATTTGAAACAATGGTATATGAACAACTATTTAGCCTATATGTTATGCTACAATAATTAACTAAATGCTAGAACATATCCATATTAGCATAAAATAATAGGTGCAATTCACCTCAAATTCTGTTGTGGTAATTGATTTTTAAGGAAGTTTGTACTCCATGAACATTCTTCGTGCACATCAGTATGTTGATTATTATCTTGATCTCCTTTGTGATCAAAATAATAATGAAGTTCATTGCATAACTCATGACCATTTTGTAGTACTATGATCCAATGCTCTTTTACATCTTACTCACTATGTTCTCAATCACCATGTGCAAACGATTTAGAGGAAAAATCTTTATCACCATTTGACAGTGTTCTTCCTTTCTCAATCGTGTATGATAGAGGAAAAATCACAGTTTGCTACTCTCTAACAATTATATTCCTTTCAGTGATCTCAGTCACCTAATTCAATGTGTTATCTTCTTCATTTCTTAGTGCTAATAATGCCTACACACTATTTTCTCAATCACAGTTACATTGCTCCTTCATTTGAAGATATTATGTTGCTTAGACAATAATGTTTCAGTGAATTCATATTTTGTATTGCAAACATCTTGTTGCACTTGTAGAGTTTTTTTGTGCATAATATGTAGTCAATATGCTATTAAATGGAGCTCTTTTACAGAGGCAGTAAGATAACGATGTCAATAAAATAACAGTTTTAGTGAGAGGTATGACAATAGATACACTAAGAATGGAAGGTATAATGTTTTGATGATAAAAGAATCATTTATCTTCTCAGATCTTGACACAATTTTTTCCAGTACATAAGATAGTGTATAATGTACTCTATTCCATGGTATCCACCTAATTACATACCACCCAAAGAAGCAATGATTGAGAGTATATACATGCCCTATATTTTGCAGCCCAAATATGTCTTTCTAATGGTTTTCCACAATTAGGAAGAAGGTATGTCATGAAATGTTTGTGCCCACCCAAAACTAAGCCTTACAAAGAATTTATGCACCTATACAAAATACCATAAGCTGCTTCAAAATACATATTGGCATCTTTATGATTGTATACACATCTTTTTTACCATGATTTCAAAATACACATTTATGATAATATTCACATAGCAAGAACCTTGAAAGGTCGAAAACCTTGCTCTCATTCTTCCTAGGTCACTCCTCAAGAGATCATATTAGTATTTATGGGCTCTTTATAATAGCTTATCCACTGATGAGAAGGCTCCCCTCATTTGCTAATGGAATAAATTTACATCTACTCTACTTGAATGTGTAATGTGATGTAGCACGTTCAATGTCACAAGGCACAATTTGAGAGCAACATTGTGAGACTTAATATCCATACAATCCAACTTCTTACAACACAAAATGCAGAACCAACATTCAATGAAGGTGCTTTCAATATTGTTATTTCTAATTGAGAACTCATGTTATCTCCAATTTTTCTTCCAACTACTGGTTATATGAGTTATTATTTCTCATTGAGGCATAAGCATATTTGGAAGTGGATTTTTATCAGATATTATAGTTACAAGTTCCACTTAGGATCACCAAATCATTCACAAAACCTTCTACACAACCACTGCAACACCACACGACCCAACAATAGTCGTGTGGTTTTGCGGTGGTTGTGTAATAGGTTTTGTGAAGGTTTTGGTGATATGAAGTACAACTTGCAACTATAATATCTGATAAAAAACCACTTCTAAATATGATTTTGATGGATGTTCATATCCTCATCCAAAGCTCCAATTCACACACAGGAAACAAGGATGCTTTCAAAGGTTGAGGAGTTGGGCTTTACACCCACTAGTTGCATTTTCTTAAAAATTTCTATGGAATTTTCAGAAAAATCCATTTTGAACATATCCGTCAATGATAGCATTCCATGATATCACATTTCTTTGAGGCATTTTTTGAAATAGTTCGCTTTCCTTGTCTATGCTTCCTTATTTTCATGTATGTCTAGCAGGGCACTTGTAACTACAACATATGACAAAAAAATACATGTTGTTATGCTTTGATGGATGTCTCTTCATTATTACAGGATATCTGATGTAGTGCACATTATTATAGTGTAAGCCTATTTCTCATATTGTTTCATTTAGCATCAACAATATTCTCCACAAGAACATTGTCCCTATTTAAAATGATGGAAATGGTTCACATCTCTCAAAACAATTTCTCTTGCAACAATCTTGGAGATGAATTTAGATGTAGTGTGAAAATCAGAACATACTCGAAGATTCTTAACAACTCTAATAGTTGTACCAGAGGCCATGTTTAACAAACAAAATTTAATTGCTAACTTTTCACTATGGTGGCAGATAAATGATTCTTTTTTATTATATTCCACAACATTAAATAAAAGTCTTGAATCTGGAAACACCCTGGTGTCTTCATTTTCCAAGCCAATTTCTCCAATTTTGCATAGCTCTCTCATATTTGTGGATGTGATCTGTCTCCTACAATTTTTTAATTGATTTATTTGTTTGTTGTGTTTGGACTTTTGTAAACTTGCAATATACAATGCACTTTTATTCTTTCTGAATTGAGACTAATAGTAATTTTGTTGGTTGTATTGAGGCACAACTTCATTCATGGCAGAAAAGGTAGACCCTGTTGGTCATATCAGATGGTACATTGCATATAAAGGAGGAAAGATTCTAGTTGGGCTATTGTTGATTGCATTGAAGGAGAGAGCTTCATATATGAGACACAATCAACACTCTCCTTCTTGGATTCTACATGTTACAACTTGCTCTAGGAATATTTACCATGTTGTAGAAGTTTTAAGAGATGAAAGGGGAATGTGCTCACATTGAAGGGCTCCAAGCATGCATTTCCATCATTGCATTAGTTTTTTGGAGAAGTTTCTTCCTTGCAGTCATTTCTGTGCAATATTGTAACTCAAATTTTTAGTCTTGTGACTGAAAATAAATACTGTAATACTCTATTTCTAAGTTGTAACTAGAACACTTTTCTTTTATTAATAAAGTTCACTGATTTTTCCTTCTTAATGGTTGTCTTATTGTGCACAATTGATGATTGATGTGTATTTATGTGTTTTATGTTTAAATCCTCAAATATTAGTCAATTGAAATGACTAAATATACTACTAATTAATGTTAATTAATAATTAAATTGACTAAATATACTACCAATTGATAGAAATAAGTGAACAGTGAATAAATATGACTAAATATACTACCAATTGATAGAAATCAGTGAACTGTGAATAAATATGACTAAATATATGACCTATGAAATAAAAATGACTAAATATACTACCAAATTGATCAAAATGATGATTAAAATTAATGAATAAATACAGTACCAATGGACAAAAATCAGTGAATAAAAATGACTAAATAAGTGACTAGATTACAACAATCAATGACTAAACTAATGACTAAATATATTTGTGAATAAAAAATAACTAAATAAGTGACCAAATTACAACAATCAATGACTAAATATATTGATATACTACCAAATCGATCAATCAAAACAACCAATAAATGACTAAAAATGGTTTAGGCATCAAGCTTATCACATTATAAATGACTGGTAATAAACTAATAATGGTCATGTGACCAAGTTCAACCATTTATAAGAAGTTTTTAGTAGTTTTTTATTGTTTCTGTACTAGTGAAAATGATGACAACCCTATTTGTTACTCACTTCATTCCAATGTAACTGCTTCAGATTGAAGTACCAATTTGCACCAAACCCACTAAATGGTATCTCAAACCATCAACAAACAATGCAATATTTCAAGAACCAAGAACAAGGTGATAGAAAACATTGTTTAAACACTTCCCTCATGCAAGCGATGGGGAAATAATCTAATAAACAACAGAGTATTAAAACAATTTCATCGCATCAATTAGATACAACTAGTTCAAAGATTAAATTCATGATGATTGATAGATAATATACTGCAAAAGTCTCTTCTTTTATTCACTTAAAACAAAAAACAACCAATACAAGGCGATGGCATAGAGAAACAACAACTCCACATTTTCATCACTGCCCAATACATCAAACATGGAAAATTGCATTGGCAAGGAATAACATAAGAAAAAATGCAAATCCTTCAATTCAGAAAGGAGTCGATTCTCCAAATGGCCACTTCCAGCTGCCACAACACCCTCCATCAACCTTCCTCTATTACTTACTTGTTCTCAACTAGTAAAAAAACAAAAGAATATCGAATTATCTCTTCCAATAAATACTATCACCCCTCAATGTTGCACATAGGTAGAAGGTCTACACAACCCTAGAGTAACCATGCCCACCTCAAAAATTGCATTAATTGCCCTTCTCATGCACAAGTAGAAAATACTATATTGACTCGATCCTTCATTGTTGTTCCAAAAACCATTTCTTTCTTAGTAGCCAAACTAACCTCTCCAAAAAAATAGTTATTGCCTCTTTCTATTTCTTGTCTTTATCGACACTACTTTTAATATCTTGACCACCAAAATGAAAGCTTGATATGTAGCAAAAACAAGGAAGGTTCGCTACCATATATGAAGTGCCACATGTCACAAGAAATAAGAAAACAAATTTGAAAGTAAAAACCAAAACTTGAATAGTGTAATGACACCCCTACATCATTTTCTAAAAAATGGGATCCCATTTTTGTCTCGGGGTCCCGAGGCGAATCGGGATCTCGAAGCAAATCGGGATCCCGTTTGCTAAATAACGGGATCTCGTTTTGTTTTGCCTGATTTTGGGTTTTTTATAAGTCTAAAAATTCCACCTTAAGTGGAATCAACTTTGTGATTTCACCCATTACACTTGTGCTTAAGAAGGTTGAGAAATGAATTTTAACATAATTTTGTATATTTTGGCTGTAAGAAAACTTAATGTTTTTCTTAAAGTCACTAAGATTTTTTATTGCACAAAATCCATACATTGTATTGTATAGGTTTATAATATTTATATTTTCTTTTGGTGGTATATACATATTACATATTTTTAAATATACATGGTCATAGAGTCTCAAACAAATGCACAAGGTTTTAGTTCACTATTTATTATTTTTATGAATATACACTATATTCATAAATATATACATAAGTTTAAGTACATACACAACATAATTTTTGTCAGGAAAAAAATGTGTCAACCTTATAATTATAAAAGGATACTATTTATAGTAAGTTTACATTTGAGTGGATGGCTTCAAAATTTTCCCCAAAGCTACAAAATGGAAAAATAATCATGTTGGTAAAGTGTTGACCCAAAGTCATGTCTAGATTTCAAGATATTAAATTTTTTATTTTTAAAAGTTTCAAAATCAAGTTTGAGGCCCTTATCTAGGCTATTTTTGGACCTAAAAGTGGTCATAAGCAGTGAAGCGGGTTCTATCTTAATAGAGGACATCATGATATTTCGGGTGGTTCAAATAGTTCATCAATCAAACTTTTAAATCAAATGTTATGGCCTTCAAAAGTTGGGTCTCTCAAATTAGGAATTGTGAAAATGTGTTGGAAACATAAAAGAGTTGTAAGGGGGAGTTACATGTGTTGGTGTGTTTTTAGACACATCGTATGGAATGTTTTATTGGAGATAATTTGGGTGCTACTTTTTGGGTGGTTTAAGCCCATGGTTTCATAAATATTGTTTGATAGTTTCATGTATTGTATCTCCTATATATTAGGAGCTTGAGATGGAAGTTGAGTGTGAGATTCTTATAGATGTTCAGTTGCTTCTAGATCTTTGGTTGGAGATACTCTTGAGAGAGCTCTCTTTTCAAGTATACTGTAATCTTATTAGTTTGTAAATAATATATTGGGTGAATTTTGGAGAGCGGGGTTTTCCCCATGTAAAGCTTTGTGTTGTGGTATGAATGATATGTATGTTTATTTCTATTTAGTTTATGTAACTTGTTGATGGTGTTTTTATGCACTTCACAACATAGGTAATGTGTAGGTGCATTACCTCTCTTGAAAGACAATCTTCCATAATCAAATTGCAGAACACTATCCCAAGGTCTCTCGGATGTCAAGTCTTGACAGTGCTTGGAATATTTCAGTTGTTTGATGTGATTTTCTGGAATCACAAGGTGGTCTTATGTGATTTAAAGCTGTAGGAGAATTGGGTCAATGAATGGAGTTCTTTAGATATGAAATTACTGCACTTTTGCTGCAGGCTCAAACAACAGTCTTGGACTCCATTGTTTCGTCAGATTTGGCTTTACAATGTGCAATGAACCTTAGCACAGGTTGTTTCTTAAAAAAAGGAAAAAGAGGCAAGGAAGAAGGATGGTTCATGGACCTACAACTATCAATGAACAGTGATCATGGAGGTTCCTGCTATGGATAGTTTCCTTAAATAGGATTTCACTTAATTTGAATTCTCACAATGTCATGAAATCTATGCTAGCTTCTAAGGACTGCAGATATTCATCATTCATTCGCCATGTAAATGTGAACAAAGACAAAGTTTAAAGAGCAGCTATGAAATTATAGTCTAGGCTAACTTTACACAGTCATTTACTAGCAGCAAATGACCAAAATTATGGACAAGGAAAGCATACACACAACAAAAAGCTTCAAAACCAAAGACAACATACTAAGTCCACTAAAGCTAACCAAAGGATACTAGAAAAAAAAAGTAACTTGAAGTAAAGTTTTAATTAAATGGAGAAGAATCATGAAACATGTGGAGAAACCCAAAAATACACCAGAAAATGACTGTATTTTCTATTATAATTTATGCAACATGCCTTTACAACAACTCAACTCTCTTCAAATGAGAGGAGGAGAGCCCTATTTATAGTTTTCAAAAAGCAAAATAAGTGGCCAAAATTTGATTCTATTGTGTGGCCAAGATTCACTTTACACTAGGGTTTCACCTACCCCCAAATATGTTACATTTATAAAACATTTCTTGTCCTTTCCCTATTTTGTCATCTAGTGACAGCACTATAGCAATTTCGTCCTTTGGCTACTTTCCCTTTGTTGTAGCTACTCTTTGAGGAATTCTTTGTCGATGACAGGGTTGCCTTCGTGCTTCTTCGAAGCTGCATACTCCATGAAACTCAAGATCAGTGGTTGGAACTTGTCCAACTCCATGATGTCAGACCACAAAATATAGTAGCTCCATTCTTGGGAGTTGTTGATGAGCTTCTTCTAGTCGTCGTCATACTTGGTAGCATTATCTCTAAAAATTTCTAACTATGTGAAGGATCGAGCAGCAAAACTCATGAAATCCGTGGTGATTTTAGATGACATGCCACCCTCCATGTTCTTTAAGAAGTGTGGATTTACGCTCTCTGGATTAATTTCACCAGTGGGCAGCTCATACCCCGTCATTAGCTTGAGGTACATATCGCAATCCTCTCTAGTCTCCTTGGCCCATTCGATATTCGTAACTACCCATTCCAGAACTTGCTCTAGCTTTCCCCTGTGATGATCAAAGTCTCACTTCCATATGTCCACTAACCAGTGGTCATCATCCTTGAGGGAAAGGTCCTTCTCCCAAACCTCACTTGGCAACGCGATTATGGCCTCAATTTTCGGGTAGGCTGCTATGTACTTCCTTGGAAACTCCTCGCAAATCTGTCTCATACCCTCAAGAGTCCTCTACACTTCCGAGAACCTATTTGCTATCCGGACAACCAAGTTGATACATGTGTTCCTATGTCTAAGACCTATCAGAACCATTTTTTTTTAGTCTTATCCAAGTTCCTTCTCTTTTCCAATTTGTTGATCTACTCTTGAGATAACAACTGAGGTGGGGCTGATGACGTAGTTGGTTGCTCATTCGGGGATGACCATTTTTGGATATAGGCCATCAGATCGGCGACTTGCGCTTTGAGTTCCTCCTTGAAAACCTTATCTTGCTCGATAAGGTGTACCACCGTGGTGACTGATTCCTGGAGGTGGCTGACCTTTTTCTCCCTTGTGGCCAGTCCCAAGTTGATGGTGGAGACGTTATAAGTTATTCTTGTTCTCCACCCATCGACATTGCTATTTGTACCACCCTAGATCTAAAGGCATCCATAGTTACCTTCAATCTGATCTTTGGCCTTTTCTCTTTTTTGGTGCTTATATGTTCTTTGTCCAGTATTGCTTCTAGCCTTGCCTTAGGATCCTTTAGGACGAGAGTCTTTTGCTTCAACTGCCTCTCCAACCAATCCGGTAATTGGGGCTCTTTCTTAGGTGACTCACCTTGGTTCTTGCTATCCTCAGTACCAAGTTCTATGGCTCTGATGACAAGGGTCCCCTTCTCAGTTCCCGAATTCTCCTTCTCCTCATTGGAGTTATGTTCGAGCGTTATACACTTAGTGGGAGACTTGGTGAGCAATTATTCATTGGAGGGATCCTCCCTTTTAGCACCCTTTTCTTCTTCAATTTGGCCGTGTTCCTATTCCTCGAGCTTATCTTCTTGCTCATCTTCATGGAGGGATGCTTCCTCATCATGTTCTAGGGTTTGACCATGCCTTTCAGTTGGAGACCTGCTGCCTTCAGTCTCCAGAGCAGTAACTTTTTCATCCATTGCAAGCTGATCTTCAGCTTCCTTATCTTCTATCTCCTTAAGCTACTTGCTCCACTCGACCTCAAGCTCGAGATCATGGGTTTCCCAGACTAACTCAGTGTCAAGCTCCTCAATATCTTCACTAGAAAATTCATAGGCCACCTCATCAATCTCTCGGTGTTCGAACATAGGGTGCTCATGGTATTCAAATTCTTCATCCTCTCGCCTCTTCGCAGCCTCCAGCTGCCATCGCTCAAACTCATTTGATATCTGAATTGTTACCTCCATTCTTGGTGGTTCAGTAGGTGGAGGTAGAGCTGGAGTGTTGGGCATAGTGTGAGCTATTGCAACTTGCACCATTGGACTAGTAAGCAACCCTGAGAGCTTGGATGGCATGTTTTGCATGTACTTTACAAAGGATTCCAGGAGAATGAGGACAAACATCGTGGTAGTGAAAATGGAGGGAAGGGAAGGAGACATAGAGGATGAAGAGACCAGCGAGGTCATGGCAGAGGATGAATCCACCGGTATGACCTACATGATTGGAGAGGTGGAAGAAAGGTGGACAAAGATGTCCACCGCAGGCGGGGAGGAAGTGGAAACTACAAGCGAAGTATGCGAGGCGGTGGCAACAACATCAGCAAATGAAGACATCGGCAGGTCAGACTCTTCTCCCTTGATCCCATGGAGTAGACCTTTGGGTATCACAGAAGTCTTTGCGCCTTCGGTCATTTTTCTTTGTTTTTAATGTGACTTTCCCTCTGATGCCTTTCGGGCATAAACCTTAGGTTTGGGCAACTGCTCACTAGCCTCTTTTCTCTTTTTGGTTTTGATTGATGGTGGGGTTTTGGATGTTTCCCCAGTTGTAGTGGCGGAGACCCCACCATCGGAGCCACTCGGTTCACTTTCGAGTCCCTTAAAAGTTAAGGCAACTCCTTGTTGCTTCAATCGCTACCTGTTGGTCGATCCACACCTTTGTTCGAACCTCAACGGGTTTGGTGAGTATATCAAGGTCATCAACCTCTCGCTCATCCCAATTAATAATAGGCAGTGAAAAATTGGTGATGGCATCATATCCTGGATCGATCACTGTGCTCTCATCTTCCTCAAGTTGATCAGGAATTGGACACAAGTTTATTCTCCACACGTAGAGGACAGTCATGAGCATGTAGTGCCCCAGTCACACTTCAAGATCATCTCTACAATTAGCCTAGAAATCCTCAACATTATGGAGGTGGGCATACTCACGTCCCAGTGCCTTTCTGATATGACTATATGGGTCAATTATGGGCTGAGCTGTATATTGTCTGAAGTGATATCCGCCCAACTCCCTTTCTGAGTATCCTGCACACTGGGAGGTATGAATCTTGTACATTCCTTGGCCAAGCCCAATGGGGTAAGGTGTACCCACCAGATGTTTGCTACTCAGGACATTATGAATGTGTTGTAACTACCAAGTCAGCTCCAATAGTATAATCCGGTCATTGGGGTACCGGCGTACCTTGTTCGATCTTTCTATGAATCCCTGGGCATGGATGTAAGTGAACTTTGGAAATTGTATATATACAAAGGCGTATTGCCTGAGGAGGGCCCTGGCATTGTGGGAAACTCTTCTCTGAAAGTTTCCTCCTAGAGACCAAATGATGTAGGTGATGAATGTGTCATTCACCCTACAATAATCCCTCTTGAAGTTTCGGTACTGCAGTTGAGGGTACTTATCATAAGGTTTGAGCTCTGCTCCTGATGCCTCACTGTGTACTGTAGTCAATCCATGATACTGTTGCCGATTGACGAGGGAGTACACCAAGTAGGATGTCATGAAGAACTTGGAGGTCTTCTTCACATTTGTAAACTGTTTGTGGAAGCAATCACTGATTATCTCCCCCCAATAAAAGGCAGTGACATCACCGCGGAGAATTTTCTCTGCAAAGTAAAACATCGACTCCTGGAAGAAGGCCGTAGCAAGGAGACCCATTACTCGGCTTAGTAAGGTCATGAGGTCATGGTAATCCTCAAAGAAATCACTGCGAAAAAGCTCATGAGGGAGCTTGTCGGCACTACCCTGATTGTCCTTCAACCAATATTGATTGATTAGTTTATTTCATTTCAACGGATCTTGCTCACATAACTCCTTACATTCTTCTATGGTGGGGGTCTCCATGCTCTTAAAGGCAAGGATGTGGAAAGTCACCGTTATACCAGGTAGGGACATATCAGCAAGGATATTCCCATCTCAGTCCACTATAGTTTTGGTCTCAAGCTGATATGCCTCTATGCATGCCATTACCAATTCTGAGGCCACCAAGGATGGTGGGAAGCCTGCAGCTTTGGCAAGTCTGCTGCTCCTTATCAATATTGCATTTTCTATTTTGGGATTCACCTTGACTCTTTGTATCAACTCATCAATATTGACTTGACCGATATTGGTATCTATGACATCTCTCCAAAGAGTAGTGATTCGAGACTGTAAGGGAACCCCTTGAAACCTGTATTTCATCTGATCCTTGTCCTCCTTAACTCGCAGTGCCTTGGTTGTTCCTTTCCCCTTTTCCTTGGAGGCACCAAAAGTTACTGCGTCGAATTCCATAAATTCTACACAAAAGACATGGATTAGCGACATTATTATGGGAAATCAGCCTCAAATAGGTCCCTGCACATCAAGGTTAGATTCACAATCTTCATTCATATTTGATAATCATCTAACATTTGATAAAACATCATTAGAATGCAAAGCAGGTGATTCGGGCTTCCAGGGTCGGAGTTCCCTTGGTAGAATGTTGTTTGGAAGGGAAAATGAGGCATGGGACTCCCAAAGGTGCTTCCCAATGTTGGATCTGTTCAATTGAGGGTTGTCATGAAAGAAGACCTAATTTTAGCAACTGGGTCGAAGTCCATTTTGGATTTAGAGGTCATCTGAGCTCTCATTTAGGCATTCGAGTATTAGCTGTAGAAAGGCCGCCAGAAACGGCGCAGGGAAGACGAAACTCCAACTGCCAGATTCTGAAGCTCAGATTGCCATTATGGGGAAGCAGTTTCAGGTTAGCCGTTTAGAATGGTGAAATGTAGGAGGCAATTTGGGTTGGGACCTGGAGGTCGGAAAGTCACTCCAGTTCAGCCATTCAGAACGACGAGAGCGGAATGGAATCTTGGAGGCAAAATTCTGGAGGTCGGGGTCCGGATATAATTTGGGCATTGGTTGATTCCGGCTGCTTTGAAACGAAAATGCAGAGTCAGGGTCTGGGAGTCGGAAACACTTCCCGAATTCACCATTTTGGGATGGCGATGCCAAAACAAAATCCTGAAGATGAAATTCCAGAGTCGAGAGTCTGGATTGAATTTGGAATTTGGTTTTCCTTGTGAATTTGAACGGACCCTATGCGCCCGAGGCCCGAGGTCCGGAAGCACGCTCAAGGTAGGTCATTCACACTGGCGAAGTTAACATGGAATTTCGGGAATTAAACTTTGAGGGTCGGATCTCGGGGACAGCTTGTTCCTTGGCCTATTTTGATCTTTTGCATATTTGAAATAGGCCTTGCGAGCCCAGGATCCAAGGGTCAGAAAGACGCTCGAGGGAGGCCGTTCACAATGAAAACCCGCGAAGGGAAATCTGGTGGCCAGAATTTGGGGCAAGTTTGGCCGTTGTCAATTTTGAAGTTTAAGTTTTACGTTTTGTGCGGACGGTCGTGGGAAAGTCTAGGCCTAGGAGATGCCAGTGACTACTCTAAAGAACAACGGCGGCGAGGTTAAGCTCCGAAGCTGAATTCTGATGATTTTAACCTGGAATTTCACAAAAAGGAGGATGAGGCACACTGATGGTGAACATACCTCAAAATCCGGAAGAAGGATACTGTAGAATGCGTGGAAATGACAGAATGAGAGCCTGAGCGCGGGGGCAGAGAATGTCGGATGCTAGGAAGCTCTCCAAATTTCTATCACCTCAGTCGCGTGAAAATGACAATTGGAAAATCCATTTAAATAGCCAAAACCACCATTAATACTACAATTTAATGTTTCATACGACGACTAGAGAGTTTGGTGAGTTCAAAATTCGCGGGCGGCTTCAAGAGGACTGGGTTCCGGAGGCTGGGAAGACGTCTGGCCACTGCTGCTTGAAAATGGAATTCCACAGTTAAAATTATGGGAAGGGAAACCCGATAGGCTAGACCCGACAAGTCGGGAAGACGTTTGGCCATGGCTATCTGTAATGGCCAATCTGGAATATAATTCCAAGAAGGGAAACATGGGAGGGGAAACCCGAAAAGGCCAAATATTTAACATTTCCAATGGGGGTTAAGTTTGGTCAGACTTGAAATGTGACTTTGGAGGGTGAGCCAACCTTTAGGGCACAAAAATAGACATGCAAAACGAGGTGAAGCAAAAAGGGACCCGACAAGAAAAATAGGGAAGAGAGGGTCCCTATTCCGAACAGAGCGTGTGTGCCATAAGCAAAAAAAATGGTGACTCCACTGGGAGAATGCTCCTAGTGTTCTAAAGGTAAGTATTCATTTTGAACCCATTATCTCTAGTTTCACAGACCAAAGTTGATTTTCAAAGCTAAACTAAGGATAGGTTAAGGAAGACGAAGTTGAATCACTTCAACATCATCATGGAGGTGTGTGCATGGTGAGTTCATTTACCTTCCTTGGAGATAGCATGAGCAACCACTGATCGGGAGAGATAAGCTACGTAGTTCGCCTAATGCCAATAGTAACCTGGACATTGCTCTGCTGTCGGTCAGGCATCCATAGCCTCGACGGAGTTGTCATTGTGACCCCACAAAGATAGCTCTACTACCAGTCAGGCGTCCATAGCCCTGATAGAGATATTCACACACCCATATGATTTTTATTTGCACTTTATTTATTGCTTTTATTTGATATTTCTTTTCAGCACTTTCCTCTTTTCCTTTTGTTCAACCGTGTTAGCAATGAAGCTCACAATGGGCTTTGGAATTGCAGTGGTCACTGGAGCAGACTTTAGATTTTTCACTTATCCCTTCTTCCCAGTGTTTACCATACCATTCTTTGGAAATGTTAAAATGTATTTCTTTGTGTGCCATGATAAGTGTAGGGGATTCAAGCGGATAGCCATCCTAGGTTAGTTCAGAGTTCAAAAGTTGAAAATTGACGCTTAGGGTCTTTCAGAGGTTCGTAATAGGGAATGAAGCCTTATCTAGAGAACAACACAAGAGTGAGAAGTAGGTCCAACTATTTATCGAGCCAAGCATGACCACCATAGCAGAATGAGGAGGCTCTTCCAAGGTCGAGACAAAATAGCCAAGATAACGAGCAAAACCGAAGGACAAAGCGAGAAACCTATTCTAACCTATGTAGATAGCCCTAAAAGAGCTCAGGCCTGGAAGTAATGCTTAAGGTGTTTCCTTTTGACAGGCAATGAGACATCTTCACTAGTCAAAGCCTTTAGGCGGAAAGCATTGTCTCCCAAGATTTCAACAATCTGAAAGGGGCCAAGCCAAAGCTTGTCAAATTTCTTGTGTCCTCCTTTCTTTTCGTGGGCCTTGTCCTAGTAAATGACTAGATCAGAAATGTGAAAGGCCTTAACCTTGACTCAACGGTAAAACCACCTTTTGACTATGCCCTGATGTTTCACGAAATTTTCTATTACATGGTCTCATACTTCTTCAAGGTGCAACAACTCGGCGAGGTGAGCTTTCTTGCAGTCTCCTCCTTAATAAAAATTGTTGACAAACTGGAGGGTAGGGATTTTCAAGTGTATGGGAAAGACAGGCTCTAAGCCATAGACAAGATGATATAGGGAATCTCTGAGGGTAGCCTTGTGATGGGTACGATCTGCCCACAAAGGCGAAATGGAGTTGGGTATGCCAATCCTTGGGGTTCCTATCTAACAGCTTCTTGATCACCATGATCAAGTTCTTGTTGGTGGACTCAGCAAGGCCATTTCCTTGAGGGTAATAATTAGATGAAAATTTGAGGGCGATACCATAGTCAAAGGCCCAACTTGTGAATTTTAATGAAGCAAACGTAGGGCCGTTATTGAATACCAGAGCATATGGGCAGCCAAAGCGATTTAAAATAAAACTTTCTAAGAAATTAGTTACTACTTCAGTTGTGCATTGCCTACAATTTATTGCTTATGTCCATCTAGTGTAGTAATTAGAAGCGGTTAGAATCTACCTATGTCCAACAAATGATGGAGGGCTTACCAGACCAATGAAGTTGAGACCCCATTGCATGAAAGGTCTTACCTCTAGAACAGGTTGGAACAGGACAACAACATTCCTTTCCCGGGCGGCGACAGTTTGGCATATGTGGCAGGTGCGGACATGACCATGAGCATCCTTAAAAACGGTGGGCCAATAGTACCCAGATCTCAATATTTGTTGTGCAGTTGATAGACCAGAACCGTGACCGGTCCCAAACTTGTCATGGAATTCTTTAAGAACATGATTAACTTCCTCCTTACCTAGGCATGTCAAATAGATACCTTCATTATTTTTCTTGTACAATATGGTGCCCTGTAACATATAGCTGCTACTTTTTAGCCTAAGGGCTCATCTTTGGACTCCCTGCAGATGAGGTAGACATTTATGATTCAGTAGGTAGTACACTATGTCATCGTACCACTCCCTTGGGGAGACATCCTCTAGTTGGTATTGTTGTACCGTGAGTTTAGGTCCAACATCAATAACTACCTCTGCCATTGTTCAGGCAAGTTCCTATCCTCTTACTAGCTTCATCGACTGGATTTTCATGTCATACTCCTACAGCAATGCGATCCAATTTTCCCTTCTCTCCCCTAACTCATTCTGCATAAGTAACGTTTTCACTGCGGGGTCGGGAACTATAGCAAACACCTTATTGCGCAAGATATAATGCCTGAACTTCTTGACTCCTATAACAAGGGCATAAGCCTATTTTTCAACATTATGATAGCATAGTTGAGCATCCTTCAGGGGGGTGCTCATGAAGGTGGTCGGATGTTCGCTCCCCTCGTCATCCTTTTGTGTCAAGATGCTAGCACAGGAATGATCTGAAGCAAAGGAGTATATGTAGAAGGGCCTCAGGTAATTGGGGCTGACCAACATAGGGGCGTCAACATTTGCCTTCTTTATTTCCCCAAAATCCTACTTTGATTCCAGGGTCCACTCGACCTTGGTATCTTGTTTTAGCATGGCATTGAGCGGTTTGACTATTTCTGCAAATCCTGTAATGAACTTGCAGACAAAGTTGATCTTTCCAAAAAAAGATTTCAATTCCTTTTTGTTGTCTGGTAGTTGGATCTTCATGATAGACTGGACATGTTCGGGGTCGATTGAAATTCCTTGTTCTGATAGGACATGTCCAAGGAGCTTCCCCTCAGTGACCCCAAAGATGCACTTCTTCGGGTTAAGGGAAACCCCGAATGCGCGACACCTTTCAAAGACCTTGCATAAATCAGTGACGTGACTACCTCACTATTTTGAAAATACTGTTAAATCAACCATATAGATGATGATGCACTTTTTGATCAGGTCTTTGAAGGAAATTTCCATGGCACATTGGAAGGTGGCACTAGCATTGATCAGTCTGAACGACATTCGTCTGTAAGAAAACGTTCCCCACTTGGTGGTGAATACTCTCTTGTGTTGGTCTTTGTACTGTACCATGACCTGATTGTACCCTAAATATCCATCTAAGAAAGACATCATCTGAGAGCCATTTACTATTTGTAGCACCTCATCCAATGAGGGTATAGGATAGTTGTCCTTCTTCGAGGCTTGGTTCAGATTGCAAAAGTCGACGCACAATCTGATTTCCCCATTTTTCTTTCTAACAAGAACCAGGTTCGCCACCCATGTGGAGTGGCTAACTGGAAAGATGATCCTGGCTGATAGCAACTTTTGTACTTCCTTATATATTATTGGTTCTAGTAAAGCTTTGGTAGGGTGCTATCATTGTCGAAAGGGCTCCACATCTGGTCGGAGAGGGATAGTGTGCATGATAATCGACGTGTCATATGTCTTGAGATCATCATAGCTCCAGGCAATGACGTCGTGATACTTTTGTAGAGATTCAATAATCCCCTTTCTTTCTTCATGGGTGCACACCTTACCTATGAACACATTCTTGGCATTTCCAACTGTCCCTAGATTGTAAGTGTCACATTGGCCACCGATGGTATCCTTCTTAGCTTGCTGATCCTGATCTCTGATATGATCAAGGTCAAAGATTTTCTCTAATTGAACCATTCCCCTAGGGATGGCATTAGTCTTTAGGTTGATAATCCCATCAATATCCAGGTCCACCTCTTGGGATTCAACCTCATCGATTATCTGGGTAGCAAATACATCTGAACTGGTGATGAAATCCAGGATATGTTTTTCATCGCTAAATACCTTGAAATTAGCTACATTATCCGGCACTGACGAGACAAAAGTGAGTTCCACCATGAATCTTCTAAGGTCTGATAGCGACAATGGTTGTAACGTGCTCGCTGCCTACACTAGGGAATTTGCAATATGATTCTAAGCGCGCTAGATCAATTGAATTTTTAATGCATCTAGCCCTTCTAGTAAATCCCATACACATTGTCGGTAGTTAGTGAATCTTCGATCATAGCAGGAATAAAGCTTCCTGACTTGTTTTACAACTAACTCTGAATCTCCATACACTTGGAGCATCTTGAAACCCTTTCTTAATGCCATTAAGAGGCCCAAGACCAAGGCCTCATACTCTGCTACATTATTGGTACAATAAAACTGAAGCCTATGAGAATAAAAGTATGATTTACCTTTGGGACTGATCAATTCGAAACCTACCCTGCCTCCGTGCTTGGATTTGGATCTGTCAAAGTGCAACGTCCAGAATCCAGGAGAATCCTTAGATGTAGAACAAGCAGCTTGGACTTCCACCTTTGGTGGGGCCTTCATTTCAATAAATTCTCTAGGAGGTACAGGGACGGAACATGTTTGTTCGTGTAGTGTAGATCTTGTTTTCTCCTTTGGAGTAACCTGCTTTTTAACATATTCAATTATTGTTTGACACAAGCAACATTCAAACTCGAAGTGAGAAGCATTGTGTACTCTGCACCAATTAGGGAGCAAGAGTTCCTGAAAGTTCATTCGAGTTCCCATACTAAGCTAATTCTAAATGCACTTTTCCATGAAATCCTGTAAACCATCAAGCAGTCCAAGACTATTGTCCTTTTCTGACTCTTCATCGTCAGCTTCTATCAACACTTCGGTGCTCTGAGAGGCATTGGCTAAATTAGTAGGCGAAATGTATAATACGAGGAAGACCTCGCTTTTTCCTTCTCCTTCAAGGCATTCTTGCTCGTTCAGGTATGACACTAGGGAATATTTCCCAAACCTGTTTCAGAATACAACACCTCGTTCGTGTTGTTGTACTTAGTGATCATAAATCTCATTCATGGCTCCTGATCGATCCTAATCTAATTCAACATTCCTTTCCATGGTAGCCACATATCCGAGTAATCAGTGGCGGTGTATCCATTCAATGCCCTCATGAAATCCCTTCCTAGGATTATACCTTATGTATCTGAGATATCGGCCACCTAAATGTCTATAGTCTGTTGGATCCGAGGATCGGCAACAACCTGCATAGGTATTCTATTAATTTCCCTTGTTATACTAATTTCAATTTTGTCAAGTTGTGTCACTTTTTTCTAGGAGGGAGTTAACGTTATTCCAAGTGCCTTGCAAATGCTTAGGGGCATAACATTGGTCGTGGTTCCTCAAGCAGGAAATTATGGAGGTTTTTCTCGAACACGTGGATAGTGGTCAAAAAGGGAGGAGTTTCAAATTTCCCTTGAAACAACCCTCTAGAAACGTCCACCTGGGTGACTTGGCCCTTGTCCTTCTCGTTACCCTTGCTTTGAGTTTGTACCTGACTAGCTACCCTGTCGGGCTGTTTGCTCGCTTGCTGGCCTACTTGTGGGTCAACCTTACTGTTGAAGATCTTCCCAACAATCGACTCACTTTGTCGATCATCAAAGGAGACCTTCTTCATCGAAGTTTCTTGAGTTGACCCCTATGGTGAAGTCTCATTTATCATTCTAAAAAAGGCATTCCTAATGGCAGGCACCTTTAGAAGTTCAAATACTGACATGCTCAACTTCACATTTTCAAATTCTTCAGCAATATACTCCCCCATCTGCTCAATTTATTGATCACAAGACACATTTTGGGAGGAGGTGGTGGCCTATCTTTGGTTGTTGCTTTGTTTTTTATTTTTGCTGAGGTACCGCGTGGGTGTATGGGGAAAAGCCAAGTTATTATTTTCATTCGGATCAGGAGGGGTGTTGAAATTATTTGGCGGGGTGGAGGTCATAAAAGGACCTCCGTATGACCTCTAGCTTGTCTATTTCTGAGGTTGTAAGGGGTAGTCTGTTGGTGAAACATTTGGAATTCATCTTCCCTAAGTTCTTCTTTGTCATCCCTAGGACCATTATCTATTGGATCAAAGAGTTGAGCTAAAGGACTTTCGGAACTTACCTCTTCCGCCTTGTCGTTGTTGTTCAAATCGTCGCCCTCCAGTTCTAGTGTGTTGCATTCTGCCCTTGGGAAAGGAGCCTGGTTCAGCACCAACACTGAGGAGTCATATGTGTTAGATGGGACAATATCTCTGCACCCCAAATTGTCCACCGCATTCTGGACTTCTACCTAAAAAATCTCAGTGGCGGTTTCGAATTCCAGAACATCCAATTTGGAATGGCAACTCATTTTGTGAATGCGACACCAACCAGATAAAGCAGCCTCTGCCAAGTAAACTCCGCTTGCGAGGTTTTCATTATTGTTGGGATGATCAAGAGGCGTGGGAATGCCACCATTGTTGGGGTGTGTATTCCATGTCCAGTTTGGCCTTTGGAAGGGCCTTCTGTCAAAGCTCTGACCCGAATTCTGATTTCTATCGTAATTCTCTTTTGATGGAGTGCTAGCATCCCGATTGTCTCGATTTTCACACTGATCTCAATTTTCCCTATTAAGGTTGGCCTAGATGCTCTTTTGTGACACCTACAACTGGTTTTTCTAATTCCTTAAGTGTGTCATTTCAATCGACATTTTCTTGATCATTTTTGTGAGCTCATCAATCCTATCATTTTCGGTGTTTTTTGGTTGTGACACGGTGTTCTGAAGGAACATGAGCTATGTCACCGGCTAATTCTGATGAGCAGGTGGGAATTCTTCTACCTGAAGGTACACGGGCACTTGGGATTGTTGAGGATGCAACTGTTGTTGTTGGGGCAGCAACTAGTGAGGTACTAGATATGCCTGATTCATTGGTTGTCTAAGATGTGGAACCATAGGCAGTTGCGGTACTTGGTTCAATAAGGGTTTCTGATGCTAAAAGGCTTGTGTGAGCCCCTGTATCTGTGCTGGATGTGTGGTTTGCCGAAGAGAAGGCAGTGGACCCAAAATGTTCTACCCTAAATCTGTGTTGATGATAATGGCTTCAGCATATGCATCGACCAACCTAGCGGGCGATGGTCTCATTCTTTTCACCAGGGCAGAAGTGAGGTTGTCCAACACTGCATAGTAAATAGGCAGGATGATAGCATCATTGAAAATGTATGGGGCCTACAACCGAATGTACATTATGTGGAAGCAGTCATTGAATGAGCTGATCAGTTCATTGATTTCCATTTGAACCAACATAAAGTGTTGATATGAATCTGTGAGGCTAACCGAGGTCTTTAACTTCTGCAAAAATGCATTATTCAGAAGATCCCATGTGCTGATAGTCTCGACAAGAAATGTGACATACCAGTAGAAGGCATCCTCCCCTAAGGAGTAGGGAAAGAGCCTATAGGCCACATCTTCATATATGATCTACATAGTCTTTAGGGAAATTTTAAAGATCTTGACATGCTCCTTGGCTATCCTCTATGGATCTCAGGAGTTGAACTTCGTGCAAAACTTCTCGGGATTCTTTGGCATGTCATGGTAGAGGTTGAAGGTGGGAGGAGACAGGTTATTACTGAGCCACGCCATTGGAAAGGGTGGTGGAGGTGGCCATGCCAAATTTGTCTGTAACTGTGATGGGGTAGTGGAAACTGATGAGGCAGTCGCAGGGCCAATCACTGCACTTGGCTGAAAGGCATTGTTCAGCCCAAATGGAGTGGCAACCTGGAAGGATGTATGGGTTAGATGAATGGAAGGTGGTACTACCAATGATGGTGAAGAAGATGGAGGTGAAAGAGGAGTGGTCTGATCCAATGAATGGGTGATAGATGGCTCCCTACTTTTAGCTCTTTTAGCTCAGACAGAGGGTTGTAATTCCTGAAACTCTCCCTTGTTTGGTGTAGATCTCAAGAATCGATGGAATCTCTCAGGAAGAATGACCCAATTCGATCTAGATTTACCTGTCAGCCCTCCTTCTAGTGCCCATTCTATTGATGGTGCATTACGTCTCTTGAAAGAAAATCTTCCACAATCAAAATGTAGAACATTATCCCAAGGTCTCTAGGATGTCAAGTCTTGACAGTGCTTGGAATATTTTAGTTGCTTCATGTGATTTTTTGGAATCACAAGGTGGTCTTACATGATTTCAAGCTATAGGAGAATTGGGTCAATGAATGGAGTTCTTCGGATATGAAATTATTGTACTTTTGCTACAGGCTAAAACAACAGTCTTGGACTCCATTGTTTCGTAAGATTTTGCTTTACAATGTGCAATGAACCTTAGCACAGGTTGTTTCTTAAAAAAAGGAAAAAGAGGTAGGGAAGAAGGATGGTTCCTAGACCTCAACTAATGATGAAGAGTGATCATGGGGGTTTCTTCTATGGATAGTTTCCTTAAATAGGATTTCACTTAATCTGAATTCTCACAATGTCATGAAATCTATGCTATCTTCTAAGGACTGAAAATATTCATCATTCATTCGCCATGTAAATGTGAACAAAGGCAAAGTTTAAAGAGCAGCTATGAAATTATAGTTCAGGCTAACTTTACACAGTCATTTGCCAACAAAAAATGACCAAAATTATGGACAAGGAAAGCATACACATAGCAAAAAGCTTCAAAACCAAAGACAACATACTAAGTCCACTAAAGCTAACCAAAGGATACTAGAATAGAAAAGTAACTTGAAGTAAAGTTTTAATTAAATGGAGAAGAATCATGAAACATGTGGAGAAACACAAAAATACACCAGAAAATGACTATATTTTCTATTATAATTTATGCAGTATGCCTTTACAACAACTCAACTCTCTTCAAATGAGAGGAGGAGAGCCCTATTTATAGTTTTTAAAAAGCAAAATAAGTGGCCAAGATTCGATTCTATTGTGTGGCCAAGATTCACTTTACACTAGGGTTTCACCTATCCCCAAATATATTACATTTATAAAACATTTCTTGTTTTTTCCCTATTTTGTCATCTAGTGATAACACTGTAGCAATTTCATCCTTTGGCTATCTGCCCTTTGTTGTAGCTACTCTTTGAGGAATTCTTCGTCGATGACAGGGTTTCCTTCGCGCTTCTTCGAAGCTGCATACTCCATGAAACTGAAGATCAGTGGTTGGAACTTGTCCAACACCATGATGTCAGATCACAAAATCTGGTAGCTCCATTCTTGGGAGTTGTTGACGAGATTCTTCCAGTCGTTGTCATACTTGGCAGCATTATCTTTAAAAAGTTCTGACTAGGCGAAGGCTCAGGCAGAAAAACTCATGAAATTTGTGGTGATTTCAGCCAACATCCCACCCTCCATGTTCTTTAAGAAGTGTGGCTTTACGCTCTCTAGATTAATTTCACCAGTAGGTAGCTCATACCCCGTCATTAGCTTGAGGTATCGAGTGCAATCCTCTTTGGTCTCCTTGGCCCATTCGATATCTGAAACTACCCATTCCAGAACCTGCTCCAGCTTTCCCCTTCAATGATCAAAGTATCGCTTCCATACATTCACTAACCAGTGGTCATCATCCTTGAGGGAAAGGTCCTTCTCCCAAACCTCACTTGGCAACGCGAGTATGGCTTGAATTTTTGAGTAGGCTGCTCTGTACTTCCTTGGGAACTCCTCACAGATCTATCTTGTACCCTCAAGAGTCCTCTGCACTTCCAGGAACCTATTTGTTGCCTGGACAACCAAGTTGATCCCTGTGTTTCCTATGTCTAAGAACTGCTAGAACTAGTTTTTCGTAGTCTTATCCAAGTTCCTTCTCTTTTCTAATTTGTTGATCTGCTCTTGAGATAACAATTGAGGCGGGGCTAATGACATAATGGGCTGCTCATCTGGGGATGACCATTGCTGGATATAGGTCGTCAGATTGGTGACTTGTGCTTTGAGTTCCTCCTTCGAAACCTTATCTTGTTGGATAAGGTGTACCATCGTGGTGACCGATTCTTGGAGGTGGTCAACCTATTGCTCCCTTGTGGCCACTCCCAAGTCAAATGGTGGAGACATTATAAGTTAATCCTTGTTCTCCAACCATCGGCGTTGCTATTTGTACCGCCCTAGATCTAGAGGCATCCATAGTTACCTTTGATCTAATATTTGACCTTTTCTCTTTCTTGGTGCTTATCTATGCTCTGGCCAGTATGTCTTCCAGCCTTGCCTTAGGATCCTTTAGGACGGGCATCTTTTGCTTCAACTCCCTCTCTAGCCAATCGGGTACTTGGGGCTCTTCCCTGGGTGACTCACATTGGGTCTTATTGTCCTCAGTCCTGAGTTCAATGGATCTGATGACAAGGGCCCCCTTCGCAGTTCCTACATTCTCCTTCTCCTCATCAGAGTCCTGTTCAAGGGTTATACACTTAGTGGGAGACTTGGTGCGCAATTGCTCATTGGAGGGATCCTCCCTTTCAACACCCTTTTCTTCTTCATTTTGGTTGTGTTCATGTTCCTCGGGCTTATCTTGTTGCTCATCTTCATGGAGGGATGTTTCCTCATCATGTTCTAGGGTTTGGCCATGCCTTTCAGTTGGAGACCTACAACCTTCAATCTCCAGAGTAGTAACTTCTTCATCCACCGCAAGTCGATCTTCAACTTCCTTATCTTCCATCTCCTTAAGTTGCTTGCTCCACTTGGCCTCAAGCTCAAGATCATGGGTTTCCCGGACTAACTCAGTATCAAGATCCTCACTGTCTTCACTCGAAGATTCTTAGGCCACCTCATTGATCTCCCAATGTTGAAACAAAGGGTGCTCATGGTATTCAAATTCTTCATCCTCTGGCCTCTTTGCAACCTCCAGCTATCATCGCTCAAGCTCATCTCATATCTACATTGTCGCCTCCATTCTTGGTGGTTCGGTAGGGGGAGGTAGAGTTGGAGTGTTGGCCATAGCCTGAGCTATTGCAGCTTGCACCATTGGACTAGTAAGCATCCTTGAGAGCTCGGATGGCACGTTTTACATGTACTTTACAAAGGATTTAGGGAGGTTGAGGAAAGGCATCATGACAGCGGAAACAGAGGGAAGGGAAGGAGACAAAGAGGATGAAGAGACCAGCGAGGTCGTGGTGGAGGACGAATCCATCGATATGACTTGCATGATTGGAGAGGTGGAAGGAAGGTGGACATAGATGTCCGTCGTAGGTAGGGAGGAAGCGGAAACTGCAAGTGAAGTATGCGGGGCAGTGGCAACAATAGCAGCAAATGGAGACCTCGACGGGTTAGACTCTTCTCCCCTAATCCCATGGAGTGGACCTTTGGGTATCACAGACGTCTCTACGCCTTCGGTCATTTTTCTCTATTTCTTTGGTGGCTCGCCCTCTAATGCCTTTCGGGCATAAACCTTAGGTTTGGGCAACTTCTTAGTAGCCTCTTTTCTCTTTTTGGTTTTGACTGATGGTGGGGTTTTGGATGTTTCCCTAGTTGTAGCGGCAGCCACCCCACCATTGGAGCCACTCGGTTCACTTTCGAGTCCCTTAAACGTTAAGGTAACTCCTTGTTGCTTCAATCGGGCTACCTGTTGGTCGATCCATGCCTTTGTTCGAACCTCGACGGGTTTGGTGAGCATGTCAAAGTCATCAACCTCTCGCTCGTACCAATAAATCATAGGCAGTGGAAAATTGGTGATGACATCATATCCTGGATCGATCACTGTGCTCTCATCTTCCTCAAGTTGATGAGGAACCAGGCGCAAGTTTATTCTCTGCACATAGAGGGCAGTCATGCGCATGTAGTGCCGAAGTCGGACTTCAAGATCATCTCTACAATTAGCCTAGAAATCCTCAACATTGTGGAGGTGGGTATACAAACATCCTAGTGCCTTTCTAATATGACCATACAGGTCAATTCTGGGCCGAGCTGTATATTGCCTGAAGTGATATTCGGCCAACTCCCTTTCTGAGTATCCCACACACTGGGAGGTATGAATCTTGTACATTCCTTGGCCGAGCCCAGTGGGGTAAGGTGTACCTGCTAGATGTTTATTGCTCGGGATATTATGAATGTGTCATAACTACCAAGTCAGCTCCAATAGTGTAATCTGGTCATTGGGGTATCGGGGCAGCTTGTTTGGTCTTTTTGTGAATCCCTGGGCATGGATGTAAGTGAACTTTGGAAATTGTATATATAGCAAGAAGTATTACCTAAGGAGGGCCCTGGCACTGTGGGAAACTCTTCTCTGAAATTCGCCTCCTAGAGATCAAATGATGTAGGCAATGAATGCATCATTCACCCTATAATAATCCCTCTTGAAGTTTCGGTACTACAATTGAGGGTACTTATCATAAGCTTTGAGCTCTGCTCCCGATGCCTCACTGGGTACTACAGTCAATCCATGATAGTGCCACTAATTGGTGAGGGAGTACGCCAAGTAGGATGTCATGAAGAACTTGGAGGTCTTCTTCACAATTGTAAATTGTTCATGGAAGCAATCACTGATTATCTCCCCCCAATAAAAGGCAGTGCCATCACTGCAGAGAATTTTCTCTGCAAAGTAAAACATCCACTCCTAGAAGAAGGCCACAGTAGGGAGACCCATTACTTGGATTAGTAAGGTCACGAGGTCATGCGAAAGCCTGGCAGCGAACAACGGGTCAGGACCTGGAGGTCGGAAAGTCGCTCTAGTTTAGCCATTCGGAACGGCAAGAGTGGAACGGAATCCCAAAGGCAGAATTCTGGAGGTCAGGGCCCGAATATAATTTTGGAATTGGTTGATTCTGGATGCTTTGAAATGAAAATGCAGAGTCGAGGTTTGGGAGTCAGAAACACTTCCCGAATTTGCCGTTTTGGGACGGCGACGCCAGAACGGAATCCCGAAGACTGAATTTCGGAGTCCGGAGTCCGGATTGAGTTTTGACTTTGGTCTTCCTTGTGAATTTGAATGGAACCTATGCACCCGAGGCTTGAGGTCTGGATGGACGCTCAAGGCAGGCCATTCACAACAGCAAAGTTAACATGGAATTTCGGGAACAAAACTCCACAAATCAGATCCGGGGGATAGTTTGTTCCTTGGCCAATTTTTGATTTTTTGCAAGTTTGAAACGGGCCTCATGAGCTCAGGATCCGAGGGTCAGAAAGATGCTCAAGGGAGGTCGTTCACAATGGTAGGGGCACAACAGAAATCCATGAAGGGATCCAGAGGTCAAGATCTAGGGCGAGCTTGGCGCTGCCAATTTTGAAGTTTAAGTTCAAGTTTTGTGCGGATGGCCATGGGAAAGTCCGGGCCTGAGAGACACCAACGACTATTCCAAAGAATAGCGGTGGTAGGGTTAAGCTCCAGCGCTGAATTCTGATGATTTTTCATGGTTTCCCTGGATTTTAAAAGGTGGGTTTTTTAATGGGAGTACTCATCTACCAGATTTTAACCCATTTTTTACATTTTCTCTTCATTTTAACCCAAAATTTCACAAAAAGGAGGACGAGGCATGCAAACGGCAGACATACCTCAAAATCCTGAAGAAGGATACTACAGAATGCATGAAAACTGAAGAATGAGAGCTCGGGCGTGGGGGTGGAGAATGCTGGATGCTGGGAAGCTCTTCAAATTTCTATCACCTCGATCACGTGAAAATGACAATTCAAAAATTTGTTTAAATAGCCAAAACCACCATTAATATAGCAATTTAATGTTTCGTACAGTGGCCAGAGAGTTTGGTGAGTTTAAAATTCGTGGGCGGCGGTGGGACGACTGGGGTCCGGAGGCTAGGAAGACGTCTGGCCACTGCCGCTTGAAAAGGGAATTTCGCAGACTGAATTCCGAGAAGGGAAACCCGACAAGCCGGACTTGGCAGGTCAGGAAGACGTCTAGTCACGGCTATTTGCAACAACCAATCTAGAACAGAATTCTGAGAAGGGAAACCTGAGAGGGGAAACGTGAAAAGGGAAACCCGGAAAGGCCAAAGATTTAACATTTCCAACAGGGGCCAAGTTTGATCAAACTTGAAATGTGAATTTGGAGGGTGAGCTGACCTTTAGGGCACAAAAATGGACACGCAAAATGAGGTGAAACAAAAAGGGACTTGACAAGAAAAACAAGGAAGAGAGGGTCCCCATTCCATATGGGATGTGTGTTCCATAAGCACAACATAACTGTTGTAAAGATCTAATATTTTTGCATAACCCTCCTCTCAAGATAAGTGTAGGAAGTTGTTTTGCTACCTTGGCTTCCTTACAAGTGGTATTAGGGATTGACTACCTTGTTAGCAATATGTGTTGTCATTGATGTCAACTTGATGTCTGCCAATATGTCCTTGTTAATGTCAACTTAATGGTAGTGTCATATTTATATAGTAATGAATTGATGGTGTGAGACAAACATTTGGGGGAGATGGTTTGACATGAATGAAGACTTGGGTTCAGCCAATGTTTGAGGCAAGTCAATCCAAAAGACCTAGCATATGTATTCATAACAACATGATAGTTTGGAAATATGATACGATATGTATATGATTAATATTGTAACACATTGGTTCATGATTTGGTTATTAAGTAAAATCACATTGAATTCAATGTTTACATGTCCAAGGAGTTAGATGAATGGCAGTTGAGTCTAGGTTCATACTTGTGCAATTGGGAAAAGTTTTCTAAGACATAAACTGCATATTTACCTAAGTTAATGACTTTGTATTTTGGTTCTCACTCTACTGCATTGCATTATCTAGTTGTGTGGTTTTGGAGTAAAGTTTGATAGCTAGCAAAGAGGTTATTTATAGAATTTAATGTCATAAAAATTTACATAATAAGAGTTCGATGTAATAGTTTTGTAGATTGCAGAATAATAGAGTCAAGTGTCTCAGATGCTCTCAAAATTAATTTGTATTCCTCTGGAGTGATATATATGGTTGTGAAAATTTGGGGATATGTTAATAGAGGTGTATGGATTCATCCACATGTGTTTTAGATTTTTTGGTGAATTGCAATGCAATATCCATAGTGTTGACGTGTCATAGTCAGTCTAATATGCTTTTTTCTTGTATGCCCAGTGGGTTTCTTAATTTGTGCCAGTATATGATAATCTGATACTTCAAGAGTTTTTAAAGAACACTAATACATAGAGAGGGGGGTGAATCAATGTATTTAATTTTTTACCAAATTAAAATAGCAGACAAGATTTATGATAATGCAAAACATTACACACATAGAAGACATCAGAAATATGTGGAAAACCCAATTTGGGAAAACCATGGTGAGAATAGCTACTAGGATCTACTATCTTAATCTAGCCTCACAATAAAATATATTACATATTTTTTGTAAGCACCAACTTACAGGTAAATTGACACCCAAGACAATGTTTTGAGACACCAAGCTCCTAGTACACTACACATCTAAGACAATATTTGGAGGCACCAATCTCAAGGTACACTACACACCTAATTAAGCACTAACTCAATCTAACTGAGGCACTAACCTTTACAACATTACAAGTTCATATATGTTGATATTGGTTCTTCTTCAACCTGAGAATACACCATTTCAATTCATAACTTGGACTATCTTCCTCTACTCTACCCTTGTCTTATTTCACTATTGATTCATTATATGTCTTCACCTTACACAATATTATGTTATACTTTTCTATCTTTTCTTAATTTACTTACCAAATTTTCCTTGATCCATGCACCACCACCATAATTCATTATATTTTCTATTTTTAGCTATATCAAACCTTAGATTTGATATGAATTGAATGCCATTACCTACATGATTGAACTATATTTTATTTTGTAGCCATCAATGTCTTAATGTTGCTTACCACAAACCTCATCTACCAAACAAAATCTAGCTTGAGTTATTGCAGTGAATCAAATTTTATTCTCTATGTCAATTTTCATTGTTTTCAACCATTTACATTGTGTTTTACTGCCTAGCCATTAAAATAATCACATCTTGAAATATTGTCCATAGATATTGAAGCTTCATGCCATGATTTAAAACCATCATTCAATTGAATCAACTTTAAATGTAATCGTTAGATGATATTAAATTTAAACATGCACCATTGATCTTCACTTACACACTGGGTGAATATTCTGCTTTGGATGGGCTTAATCTAAGCTACATCATCATAGACACGTTTCAAAAAACCACATTCCCATAAAGCCAAAATGGGGACCCACCATCCTTTTCACAAAATAGTGGAAATGCACCAATTTTCCTGTAAATGTCATGATGGAAATGTGGTGCCATATTGCATACTGTTTGCTTAACACATATTTAATTGCACTTGAAGAATGATATCCATGATGGATATGAGATATGTGATGTAATGACTGATTACCACTTGCCATTATATTATTTTTTCACAAACTGAACCATCTGATCTTATCTTTCAATACACACTGATGATCTTCATCATATTAGCCTTTGATGTGTTGTTTTCACCAAGGACACGTGTAAGAATCTCGCAGTTTTGCAAGGTCCATATAAGGACCCACCACCTCCTATGTGGAGTAATGGAAACCATTTGATCTACTTGAAAATATGTTGGTCATTTAACTTGCTCTAAAAAATATTAAGCCTGCACACTTAGGAAAAACTAAATTCCTTGTTTTTTTTTTTCAGTTGATAAACATTAGAACAAAGGGGTCGATAACACGATGACCCGCAGGGCTTAAATTAAGACTTATGCAAATAGTTACCACCTATTTCCAGTCAACACAAAAATAAAAATTCTTGTGAACACCATGACTAAAACCCTTAGGGTTTTACTGAGAAACCCTAGTAATGGTCGAGAGCAAAGAATTTAATTTTGAGCTCACTACTTATCATCTGGACCTGCATATCATACTTATGGAAAGAACTTGCAAAAGCCATATAATATTTTCCATTTTTTTCTCTGTAAAACTCTAAAAATAGTCCCTATTAAAGCATGATATTTTTTCATGACAATATTAAAACTTTTAATGCAATAGTGTAACTTTGTAAACATGCTTTTCTCTCCATCAATATTCACCATTTTGCTTGTGACTGATCCTCTGACATCAGTGACATCCATGACTACCCTATGATGCCCCTTTGACATCAATGAAAAAAATTCTAACAATATCCCCCTTTGTGATTGATGGCAACACATGAAAAACATGGAAAATAGCAATTCCTTTCATACTCCCTCTTACTGCATCAATACACCATTCTCCCTACATATCTCGATTCTCCTCTTGAATAAAATTATCATTGCAATTCAACTATACTCTTTCCCTAACACCAATCTATAAATCATACTTCTCTCATTGTATACTAATCTCCCCCTTTGACATCAATTACAAAGGGGTAGAGTAGGGATAAATAATTACTCGATTATGCTCCCCTTGGATGAATACTTTTTGTATTCAAGGAGAGATAGGAGAAGGAACAACTCCTAATTTCTTGTTGATCTATTCAAATGACTCATTTGGAAGGGGTTTTGTAAATATATCTACCAGCTGATCTTTTGTAGCCACATATTCTAATTTGACTTTGTGTGCAAAAAACATTTCCCTAAGAAAATGATATTTAATAGATATGTGCTTGGTTATGGAATGCATAATAGGATTCTTTGAGATGTTTATTGCACTAGTATTATCACAAAAATTAGTAACTAGCCCATCAAAACTCACCTTAATAGTTTGAAATGTTTGTTTCATCCACAACACCTAAGTATAACAAGAGACAACAACAATATATTCAGCTTCAATAGTGGATAAATAAATTGACTCATGTTTCTTACTTAACCATGCAACCAATTTATCTCCTAGAAATAATGCACCACCACTAGTGCTCTTTCTATCATCCACACAACCAACCTAATCTACATCACTGCATGCAATCAAATTTAAATCATTACCAATAGGATACCATATACCATATTCTAAAGTACTCTTTAAGTATCTAAAAATCCTCTTTACAGCCCTAACATGTGTCTCCTTAGGAGAAGCTTGAAATATATCAACCATGTAAACAACTTGCATGATATTAGGCCTTGTTGTTGTGAGATATAAGAGACTTCCAATCATGGATATGATTGATCTATTGAATGAGACACATCATCTTTTTTGAGCTTACATCCAATGACCATAGGTGTGCTAGCTGGCTTGCAATCTTCTATCTTATATTTCTTAAGAATTTCCTTCACATAGTTAGTCCAAAAAATGAAAATCCCTATATATAACTGATTGACTTGTAAATCAAGGAAAAATGTTAATTCTCCTAGCATGGACATCTCAAACTCTTCCTGCATTGAAAAAGAAAAAAATTTGCACAACTTATCATAGTTACTACCAAAAATGATACCATCAACATAAATAATGACAACCAGTATATGTTCACCTTCACATTTGGAAGAAAAATTGTTGTCTACAATACATTTCTTATACCCTTATTGTTGGAGGTATTTTTCCAACTGGGACACCAAGCCCTAGGGGTCTATTTTAAACCATAAAGAGCCTTTTTCGGTCTGTATACATAATCTTTATTTTCAATCACAATAAATCATTCAGATTACTCCATATAAACTTCCTCATCTAGATAACCATTAAGAAATGCATATTTTAAATCTATCTAGTATACTTTGAAGTCCTTATAAACTAAATATGCAAGAAACATTCTAATAGCTTCAAGTCTAGATATCAATGCAAATGTCTCATCAAAATCTATACCCTCAACTTGAGCATAGCCCTTGTAGACTAATCTAGCTTTATTTCTTGTTATCTTTCCATCTTAATTTATTTTATTCTTGAATACCCATTTTGATCCCATGAAATTCTTATCAGCAAGCCTACGAACAAGTTCCCAAGTATGATTTTTCTCTATTTGACTAATTTCTTCTTTCATGGCTTCAATCCATCTTTCATCCTTACTAACTTCTTCAAAATGTTTTGGTTCAATTTCAAATAGTAAAATTAGTTTACATGTTCTTATTGTGTAATCTTCCTTCTTGTCATTAAACCATTAGCTTTGTTTCCAAAAAAAATCTTCTCAAAATGATCTATTTTAACAAATTTCGATGGAGCTTTTGGAGTAGAGTTTGGTTTCTCTTCTTCATCAACATCACTCTCCTCTTGTGACTCTTCTTTTGCAAATTCTTATTTGTCTTCATAAACAATGACATTTGAATACATGTCACCTTTGTGTAACAACTAGGAGTAATCTTCATCCACTCTAACATTCACATTTTCAACTATCTTATGTAAAATTTTATTGTAGCACTTATAAGCTTTTCTTGTAGTTGAATAACCCAAAAATATTCCTTCATTAGATTTTGTCTCAAATTTACTCAAAGTATCTTCATCCATTTTTATAAAACATCTACTTCCAAATATTCTAAAATGCTTCATTGATGCAGGTTTTCCTTTCCATAATTCATATGGAGTCTTATCATGATTTACTCTTAATTGTACTCTATTAAGAATGTAAACATCAATATGAACTACTTCCTTCCAGTATCTATCAATTAATTTGGCTTCATTCAACATTGTTCTAGCCATATCCTAAATAGTTATGTTCTTTCTCTGAATAAATCCATTTTTTTAAGGTGTTCTAGTTGTAGAGAGATGTCTTCTAATTCCATGTTTTTGAAAATACTTATCAAATTCATTAGAAGTGAATTCTCCACCTCTGTTAGACCTTAAATATTTAATCCTTGAAAAAATCTCATTTTCAACCATAGCTCTAAAAAAATTTAATCTTTCTCAAGCTTGAGATTTATGTTTAAGAAAAGTTTCCCATGTCATTATTGAATAATCATCTATCAACAACATGAAATACCTTTCTCCATTGATGGTTTTTGTTCTTGTTGGTTCACACAGATCTGTATGTATAAACTCTAGAGGCTTAGAAGTTGAATATTATTTTGTCTTGAATATGATCAGGTTATTTGCTTCCATCAAGGCATTCTTTATAAATTATACTTGATATTTTTCCAATACTAGGCATATGCCTTACCGCATTCTTCTTGTTGACTTTCACTAGATGATCAAAGTTAATATGACCCACCCTTTTGTGCCATAACCAAATTTTATCAATTTGTCCTAATAGACAACTTCCACTTTTTATCTCTTTTTGATGGTACAAGTTTCTATCTATTCTGCTTGCCTCATAAACAAGTCTACCAAAGCTATATTTCCTTATCTCACATCCACTAGCATGAAATAACAAATTTTATCCTTTGACACACATTTGGCTTACACTGAGAAAGTTATGTTTTATCCCTTCTACATACAACACATCTTGAGCATTATTTTTACCATCTATGCTCAATGTATCTTTTCCAATTATCATATCAATGGTATTATCACAAAACTTAACTATGTCACCATTCCATTTCTCCAAACTGGAGAATTTTCTCTTATCTCTAGTCATATGACTAGAGAAACTATTGTCAATTACCAAAGAATTGCCTTATCCTTTGGCATGAAAATTTGTTTGTGCAATCATTGATTCTTCATTCTTCATCTCACTCTTCTTCTCTCTCCAACATCTTTTTGGATTTTTTTGCTTTTCCTCCAAACTCTGTGTAGATTCTTGTTTTTTTGCAAGGGGTGTAAACTCTTTATTTTAAATTGCATGAGCATGAGCTAATTGTCTTTTCAGAGATGAGTAAAACTCTTTGTCTCCTATCTAAGAGGCTTTATAAACACATTTCTAAAAAAAATTGGCTATATGTCCATAATTGTTACAATTATAACAAACATCATTTAGACCATCTAAAGGAGAAAAAGGAATCTTTCTTCCAAAATTATGTCTATCATTTCTAAAATTTCTATTCCTACAATATATATCTTTATCTCCATACTAATTACATTAAAAATAATAACCATGAAAATCATAATTAAACTTGGTTTGTCTTGCATGCTAAACTTTGAATCTCCTCTTTGGATTTTGCACTTTGATAAATCCATCATCAATTTTTATGTGATCTTAAGTTTTCTTATCCTTCATGGACC
>CM021101.1:195426699-195455314 GCA_007115665.2 Sequoiadendron giganteum | reverse complement strand
TATTCTTAGTTATTTTCCTAACCTTTTACCTCCCCCGCTAAAATGAAGAGCCGACTTCAATACAACCCGGAGGTCAATTAGTTGTGCGCAGAATGTGCCCCAATAGCTAAGTTTCCCATGAGACTGTTGCCCCTTGCAAAAGCTTGCGCCAACAATTTTTTTTCTGGCATGCCCGGTGGGATGCAAAATAGCACATTCACTTAATTATATAAGCATGTATGATCCATCAACCCGTAACTAGGTCGCAAACTTCAAGATTCCCTGGCCTGCTCATACCACCCTTAGTATTTGTTCACCCGAGAGGTTGGCGGGGTAGTCCTTCACCTCCTTCGTCTCCTCCTCCTCCTCCATCGCCTCCTTTTCCTACACCTATGGCCACTATAAATTATGTAGCTTGGGATGTTGGTAGTCCTTTAGTAGCACTTGTGCCTCCTATAGTATGGGCTCCAATCCTCGCTTCCACTCTAAAAGCTATCCCTAAGTATTACGGGGATGAGTCAAAGACACCGATGGAACACCTACAAGATGTGGCAGACGTATGTCTGGTACATGGTGTGTAATATGAAAATGTAGCTCTCAGATTGCTTGCCACCTCCTTTTGAGGAAAGGACCTGAACTGGTATAGAACTCTTGAGGCTAATACGATTGCAACTTGGGACCAACTCGAAACCCCATTTTACGAGCGTTTTTCAAATGTTGGCAATAGGTCTTCGCTATATCATCAATTGGCCAGCATAAAGTGAGCTTCTCACGAGGCTCTACTCGATTTCAACACATGATTTCATTCAACTTGGCAGAGAGTTCCTATTGGTAGTCGATCGCCTCTGGATTTGGCATTCATGTTCTATTTGAAGTCCATTAATCTTGATATTTCCATGATGCTACAAGCTCAAGGCAGAATTACTCTACTTGATGCGTATGGCCTTGTTGTTACTGCAGAGAACAACCTTATTACTGTAGGAAAGTTGGCACTGAGACCCATCATGCCATTGTTCCCCGAGTTCAACGCCACGGAAGTCGAAGCTCCTTCGACTAGTGCTCCTGCAACTCCTCCCCAATCTATGTACGTGTATCCAAGAACAGATCTGAGCACAACTTCGACTATATCTCCTGTGCCTAATCCCTTGACAACCTAGATCAATGAGATGAGAGAACAAATGCGGTCCATGACTCATGAATTGACTACCATGAAGCGACAACAATATAACTTTTGGAAGCTAGCCTACCAAAACTATCAAGGTGGAAAAGCTTTGTACCAGCCAAATCAGTGGCAAGATAGGTTGCATGACAATACTCAAGCTCAGTCAAATAACCAAGTTATTCTAGTGACCCTGCCGATGCAGACCGTCCATCCTAGTTCAAGTAAGGAGCTAGTGGCAGGACAAAATAACCTAGCCGAAGGCACTAACTCATGGTGTTTTCCTTGCAATGATGCACACATGCCCCAAAATTTTCCACGGGGAAATTTGCAAGAAAATATTATGGAACAACATAGCCAAGGTGGCACACCTGATCCCGATAACCAATCATATGCCTCTTAGCAGATGGATAATGTAGTCCTCGCTGCTCAAATGCAAGGGATGTCCGTTCATGAAGAGTCGGACATAGTTCCAGACCAAGCGCTCTTTTCATGGATGGAAAGAGAAGAGTCTTCATTTCTAAATGAATTTCCTATGACTCAAGTGCCCCGAGTGCAATCCGATTACAACACGCATTCTAAGCAGAGACTCACCAAAGAATTCACATCTCCTCCAACTAATGCTCCATCTCAGTCGATGCCTAGTTTGCCAGCAGGCCCATCATCAGTCCCACAATAGACTAATGTGGCTCCTCCCAGCTCTTTGAATCCACCTCCTCTGAAGGCAAAGGCTCCTATGACCATCCCAACTATTGCCAAACAGCCGGGTGTACCTGCTGCGAGGCTTACACCAACTACGAAACTTAAGGAGCAAGCAACCGTGACTCATCAGTCACGAGCGTAGTTCAATGTGGTGGAACAACTAAAGAAGTCCTCTGCCAATGCTTGTTTATGGGATGTCCTAGCTTTTTTGGAGCATAAAGTGCTATTACAGAAAGCATTGTTGGGAAAGGAAGATGTGAAGTTTCCTAGTCAGCCCAATGAAGAGGAAATATCCAAGCCAGACCTGGATAAAGTGCTAACAGATCAACCGAAAGAAAAGCTCAAAGCCAGAAAAGAGAGTAAGCCTAAAACTACGCTTTCTTTCTAACACTTATCATTGGTGACAAGCTATTACATAATTGTATGATCAACTTTGGTGCTAGCACCACTGTCATGCCTAAGCAAGTAGCTGATGCTTTGGTTTTAAAATATGAGCCTCTTAACAAGCATTTATGCAGCTAGATGAAAACAAAGTTGATACCATCAGGGTAATCAAGGGATTTCCTATGACATTGTTTTCCTACCCTAGTATCACTATAAATCAGGATACCGTACTCATTGATATTCCTCCTCTATTTGGGATTTGTTTGTCTTGAGAGTTCACAGCAAATGTCGATGGATATCTAGCACTAGATTGGTCACACCTAATCTTGAGGACCAAACATGGAGCCAAGATGAAACTACTGTCGGTAACTTTTCATTTTGAACATCTTGCTGACAAGGCCTTGGTCAACTTTGAAGTGACACATACTTCAATTACCCAGGAAGAAAGGTTCAATGTGGAATTTCTAGAAGAAGAAGAGGCTACTGGCTCCCGGACTGAGAATGAAGAAGCTTTGTTGAATGAGTTTATAGATATGGATCCTTTTGGGAATTATCATGCAACTGGGCTTGGGACTTATGTCATACATGAGGAAGGGAAGTCTATGCCTAGAGTTACTAAAGATTCTGGAGACAAAACACCCTCGAAGTTATGGACTTTGCACTTTGATGGAGCGAGATGCGGAGCCAGAGCTGGAGTAGGAATATGTTTTACATCTCCGTTTGAAGAAAAGACCTTGAGGTCTTATCACTTCCAGTTTGAATGCTCAAAAAATGAAGATGAGTATGAAGGTTTTGTCCCTAGTTTGAGCCTTGCAGAACAAATGGGCGCAAAGCAAAAAAAGTGTGTTCAGAGATTCGGAGTTGGTGGTCAATAAAATCCGAGGGATTTCTACTACGAAGAATGTCTGTATGTGATCCTACCGGCATAGAGTCTACGATCTTATTGACAACTTTGAGGCATTTAATATTCAGGCTACACAAAGAGAGAAGAACTTCGAAGCCGACCAGATGGCAACTATCGGGGTTCAATTTGAGCCAACCTCTGAGTTATTGAAAAATAAGCATGTGATGAAAGTAATTATAAGACCTGTTGTTTCGAACAGCAATCAAGACTGGCAAGTGTTCAATAGTGATGCTCATATTGCATCATTTCTCCAGTCATCTGGGGAATTCATTGATCAACTACAACCAATGACCGTTGAAGCCTACAGGGATCAAGTTATCCAGTTGAAATCCAACAAGCTTCCGAAAGGCCTCATCACTCTGGAGAGCCTTTTTGATTCCGATGATGCAAGGAGAGACAAAAGGAAGCTTGTAGCTGACAAAGGTGACTACACCGATTTACATGTTGGAGAAGACCGGAAGCTCAAAGTTAGAAAGGAAGTATCTCAAAAGAATAAAGACATACTAAGGCACTTTTGCGAGGAATATCTAAGTGTAGTAACTTGGTCATATGATGATCTTAAGGGATACGACCCTAGGATTATTCAACATACAATTGAGCTATCAGAAGGGTCGAAGCTAGTTCATCAAAGACAAAGGCCTGTGAACCCAAAGATTGAATCTCTTATGTTACAAGAATTGAATAAATTGATTGCAACTTGAATAGTGTTTCCAATCAAACATAGCACCTGGGTGTCAAACCTGGTGCCAATCCGGAAGAAGAATGGATACATACAACTATGTGTAGACTTACGAGACTTGAATAGAGTGTCCTTAAAGGATGATTACCCCCTGCCTTCAATGGAGGTAATTCTACAAACCGTAGCTAGTTCCGAAATGTTTTCAATGTTGGATGGCTTTTCAGGCTACAATCGGATTCAGGTAAAAGAAGAAGACCAACACAAAATAGCGTTCACCACAAAGTGGGGAACATATGCATATGCCAAGATGCCCTTTGGACTCTTAAATGTCAGAGCCACCTTTCAGAGTGCCATGGATATTTCCTTTAAGGATTTAATACATAAGATTATACTTATCTATGTGGATGACTTAATAGTATTTTCCAAATCCATCGATGATCACTTTGATCATTTAGAGCTTGTCTTCCAGAAGTGCCAGGAATTCAGGATTTCTCTTAACCTTAAGAAATGTGTGTTCGGGGTTCCCCAGGGGAAGCTATTAGGATATGTTGTCTCAAAGGAGGGAATTGCCATTGATCCTAGAAGATTTGATGCTATCTGGGAGCTTCTGTTACCCATAAATAGGGAGTGCAATCATTTCTAGGTAAGGTCAAATTCATCAGTCGATTCATTGCAGATTTTGCAAGGATTGTTTAGCCGATTACCTTGATGCTCAAAAAGGATCAGACTTTAAAGTGGACAGTGGAGGCTAGACAAGCTTTTGAGCTTATAAAAGAGGTCATTTCTTCTGCTCCTGTATTAGTCAACCTGGACCTGTCAAAAGATTTTATCATGTATGTTTTTGGTGGTGGCAACAGTATTTTCACGGTGCTTATGCAGAAGGATGATGAGGATAAAAAGGAGTCTCATGTTATTTTCTACTCACACACCTTAAAAGAGTATGAGGTAAAATACAATTTTGTAGAAAAGCAAGCCTTTTCTATTGTGAAAGGGCTTAAGAAGTTATGGCACCTGATATCATACAATAAGGTGATTGTTTGTGTACTGCAATATATCATGGAAGGAGAAATCATAGAGAAAATATCTAACTAGATTACCAAGATCCTAGAGTATGATATTGAGATCAGGCATGTCAAAACTGTTAAGGGAAAAGGATTGTGCGAGTTCACCAAAAATAATGAGCCAGTGATAGAGATTGAAGCCTCGAAACCTATGTTACTAAATGAAGAAATCTCCGAGGGTGATTGGTTGAAGGATAGAATGAACTTCATGCAAACTAGAAGGTATCCGGCCAATCTCACTTCCTTTAAGAGGCAGTTCTATCATTTGCAAAATAGCAGTTATGTTCTCCTAGAAGGGGTACTTTTCAAAAGAAATTTTAACAGAGGCCTACTAAGGTGTGTGAATGAGGAACAAGCCAAAAGAATATTAGATCAATATCACAACGTCCCAACTGGAGGACACTTTTCTGCAAGGACTACAACAATTAAAATTATATTTTTTGGTTATTTTTTGCCAACTCTATTTAATGATTTATTTTTATTTGTAAAATCTTGCAACGAATGCCAATTCTATGACAGAAAGAGAAAGAATGTTGCTATGCCATAAGACCTATAGTAGAGGAACCCTTTGCTCAATGGGGTCTAGACTTCATTGGAATGATTAACCCTTTCTCTTCAGCTGGACACAAGTGGATATTGACAGCAACTGACTACTTCACCAGATGGGTAGAGGTAGTGCCATTGAAGAATTCAATGGAAGTAGAGATTGTTAACTTCCTGGAGGAGTTGGTAGCCAGATTTAGCCCACCGAAGATAATTATTTCTGACAATTCCAAAGCTTTCCTCGGCTCTAAGATGAGCCAATTTGCATTGAAATATGGGGTTTTCCTAAAAACCTCTTCTAACTATTATCCTCAAGGGAATGGCCTCGCGGAGTCTACAAATAAAAATCTCATCAGGTTAATAAAAAAAATATGCTCAGAGCACCAGAAGGAGTGGCATAAAAACCTAAAAACAACACTATGGGCAGACCACATCATGCCCAAGAAGATATTAAAGACATCTCCTTATGAGATGATGTATGGGAAGGAGGCAGTTCTGCCTATTGCCATGGTAATCCCTGCTCTCCAATTGCTGAAATCTCTAGAGATCGAGCAGAATGGAGCTATGGAGGTGCATTTTTCTGAGTCATTGGAAGTGCAAGAGAAAAGAGAGCATACTCTCAAGGCCATAAATTGTCGATAGCAAGTGTTAAAGAAGTGGTTTTATAAAAGGATGTCTGACCAAGAGCTGAAATACGGGGATTTGGTGCTCAAGTTCAATGAGCACGGGGAAAAACCCGACTAACACGGAAATTTTGATAGGCTCTGGGAAGGGTCTTTTAAGATTGTTCAGTGCAAAGAGTTTAACTCTTTTGAGTTAGAAGATATGGAAGGTAATGCCTTTGGTAATCTAGTTAATGGGATACACCTTAAAAAATTTAATTAGTCTTGTTGATATCGTGATTTTGTAAATTGTAAATATGTAATTATTTTGCATGCTTTAAGTTTTGGGTTTTCTCAGTGCTTTTGAAAACAACAACAGAATTGCAAAAAAATGAAATACATTGTAAATGAGCCAAGGGATGAGAAACATAAGTATTATATTATTGTTGGGACATTTAAATTACATATGATAGAGGCCAGTGGCCTTGTATCAAAATATATACATATATCCGCTAAGGAGCAGAGGCTAGAAAAAGGGAAAAAGCAAAATTGGGGACTATCTTTCTTTTCAAGTTTTCAAGCATTGGACGGACCAGCAATGGTAGCAACCGGCAAGACAAGATGAGGGAACACCTTTCTTTTGAAGTCCTCATACCACTAGAGGTTTTGGAATGGTTTGATGTAATGTATTCGCATGAGGAAAAAGTAGCCAACATAGACCTTGGCGCGATGCTCTTCGTGGGTCTCCAACTCAAAGCCGAACAGGAAGGGCCTGGTTGGCACGGGTCCTCCATGTAGCAACAGCCAATGCAGGTTACAAATAGAAGGGACCCCATGATCAAAGATGGCAGCCCATACCACTTGCTCCAGGCCTTCGAGGTAGCACCGAGGGAACACTCGCTTGGTCAGCTTCAAGATTTTGCGCTTGGAAACACTAATGTCCAAAAGCGAGGTGACGAAATGGGAATAGATTCTAGTGTTCACCCTGTATTGATCCTTGTATTCCATAAAATCTCAGTCGAGGACCCATTTGATCACTTTCACGTATAATAGGTTCTTGACGCCTGTCATACGTTTAAGATGCCTGCACCTAATTTTTCCTAAAAATGTTGCTTGGGTCTTCTTGCAAACCAACCTAATCGGCGTCTCCATTATTGGAAGCTATTTATATATTGAAGTCGGGGTTCACCCGACGAGGCAAGCTATAATTACATCATAAGAAAATTGAGCTATATGGCCTTGATAATCAGTGTCGCAGCGTGTGAGTTGATGTGAATGATTAGGTGCAGCTGCAACTTGCTTCGCTCAAGTTGTCGAATTAAAGAGATCGAGCTAGGTGTCTACATAAGGAGCTACCATCTCGATAAAATCAAGGCAAATATTTTAGTAAGGTCATTGGGTGTTGTGCCCAAGTATAATTAGGAGATCAATAAATGCAAGAGAATTTACAAAGGATATTGCAACGTTGTCATGGTGTGTCGTCCAAGAAAAATCAAGTGCCACCTCATGCGAATTCCATGTCTCTTAAATTTTAAGAGTATTTTGGTAGGTTGGCGATCCTCTCGCACGCTCAAAAAATCCGGAGATGCATTGGGCAACTAAATATTAAAGGTTGGCACATTCACTTGCTAAGTCATTTTTCACGAAAACCAAAAAGCAAGTTAGCCATGCAAAAAGGGCATTTATGGTGAGAATTTGTAAAAAGGTGAAAATTGCTAAGTTATTCGCAAAGGGAGAAATTTTTTTTAGAAGCTGTCATTTGCAAAATTTGTGAAAGCCTCTTGCGAATACGAAGAGAAAATGGCTGAAATTGTAGGAAGTTCAACACAGGTCCCGACCCCTCAAAGCATTAATGAGCAGAGATTGACGATGCCATGCGTAGACATTTATGGTCAAGAATCTTATACTACCCTAGGCATCCCAACAAGGCCATCTTGGCCTTTTACAAGTCAACCAAACCAGAAAATTCTTGCTATGATTTCTCCTAGAAATTAGGCCCTGGTATCTGAAGATTGGGATAATGTTTTGGATCCTGAGTTATCTCAGAATCCCAAGAGCCTAAGGGAGGCTGCATGCAAGAAAATGAAGAAAACGTCAGACCCATTCAACAACCATCTATGGGATTGTGGTCTTCCATAGTACATGGCTCCCTTAGTGCATTATTGCCTAGAAATGGTCGCGGCATGTGCAGCAAACTTCGATCCTCAGACCGGAGTTATAAGTGGCCCTAATTTGAGGGTGGTCATCAACCCTCATGCTCTACACGACATGTTATGCGTCTCGTTCCCTCTACCCAAAAATGTTGAATATTTTGACATAAAGAGGATGTAGGAATGTTGGAGAACATTCCAGACGACATCACATTTTTATTCCGTTGAGACTGCTCAGCCGAGAAATGCTTCAACACCTCCGAAATTCCTAATTGCTCTGGGTTCCTTGAAGTTGGGGTCTGCTTTCGTCGCTTCTATGTTAGCGCTGGTTTGTGGGCTAGATATGGACAAGGGAGTTAAGAATTCCAAATGAGTCTCAGCTTCATGCTGAGGAAGAACAACTAGCCTCCACTCATGGATTTTGCAAGGGTCATTGTGGATGGGATGATCGAACAGCTCCGAGATTTTGAAGTTGGCTCTAGATTCAAGTATTCTTCCTTCCTGGCCTACCTAATTTTGCATCAGAATCCTGACTATTTCCTGCAATTCATGGCCTTGTCGATTTTCAATGAAAGTGGTGCTCGGAAGCCAGTGTCGACATGGACTCTCATACTATCAAAGACTTTCGATTATTACGCATTTTCGGATTCATTCTTAGCTCCGACCTTATGGTCTTTGGATGGGTCTAGAAGCGGCATGATAGTGCATTTGATGCCATGACATAATTCATGGTTGGGAGGCCTCTTGTCGCCTTGCAATTGGTTCTTTGGAACAAACTTCACTATGCATTGTATGCAAGGCTTCATCCGGGAGCCTTTCCGGCTCCCACATTTTCTTTTCGATAGAGTGTTGGCCTTGGAGGCATTGTGGCAGCTGAGCAATATTGAGAATGATTAATGGGGAGGAAGAAATTTCACTTCCTATTTGGTGATGCTTGTCATGTTTGGCTTGGTCTTGCTAGTGAAGAAGAAGGGCCTAAAGATTAACAGCTTGGAGGTCTTGTACTCTAATTTAGGTAGTCTTGGACTGGTAACTATTGATGACATATGGCAATACAACCTGGGAAACAATCTATCAGAGATTGGCATAAAAATTTCACATGACCCCCGACCATTCTAGGACCCTTGGAGAAATGTCGAGGAGAGAAATTTGAAATATTATGTAGGCCTTGAACATTTGCCATCTACTGAAAATCGACCGTCGTGGTTAAAATTTTACCACGTTGTGGGAAAGCCCAACAAAAACTAGAAGATGAGCCTACACCTGTACAATCAGTTGAATAAACTCGGATGGAAGCCCGAAAGAAGTAGGGACTTCTGGATATATAGGCAGGAGATAAAAGCAACAACCGACCTTTTTCAAGAGGTTGACTTGGATGAAAAATTCGATGACATCCAGGTTCACGAACACCTAGATAGTGAGAACTCTCCAAACGCTTCGGTTTTAGAGTAGTACTATGAAAAGAGAGGAGTCACCACGGAACCTAGTGAGGAGGTAACTCAGAGACCCCCTGCCACTGAAAAAGAGCCAATGCATGAGGAAGATGTTAGTAGATAGCCTACACAGTAGGAGAGCTCTTCGAATACACAAATCTTGGAGCCTTCCAACTCCTCTAGATCAAAAATGAAGAGGCAAAGAAGTTTCAGACGTGGATGGAAGGTTATTGTGAATCTAGAGGATTCACCGAAGAAGAAAAGACAATGACTAAGAGAGCTCTTTGAAGGGATGGAGTCACAAATTTTAAAGTGATGGCGTCAGCTGCGAGTCTTTAAGAGCCTCAAGTATTATTTTCTCCCTCTTCTATCTCTACTATGTCTCAGGTCTCCTCTTCGTCTGTCCCAACTTCTTTGTCTACCCTAGCTTTTTCATTTGGACCAACTTCTTATGTCGCTAGACATCTCAGGCAGTCTAGTCCTTTCCCTCCTGGTTTTCCATTTCCATCCTCTACTTTTCATTCCTTCCTTGGGACACAATTGGTCACTAGTCCTGACCAAATGAGCCAACAATTTTTATCCCCAAGGCCTGACCTTTTAGTTGGTGCTTCCCCGACCTTTCCTCATACCGTATTATCATCCTCTTCGAGCATCCAATTCATTCCACCATCCTCCCCGGTCATCATTACAAGGCCTACCAAAACCACTGATGCGCTGAGCACACTATCTTTCCCGCTAGCAATCCCTCAGGAGTTTCCTTTTGCTGGTGGACTGGGTATTTCTTCCCAGGAATTATTTTTGTAGGTGGATGCAAATAAAAGTGCCCGCACAAGCCAAATTCAAAAAAGAAGAGAAAAAGATGCGGGCAGGCAAGCAGAGCCTCTTTTGCAAATGATATTCCACAAAATCCAAAATTCATTGATGTTTGCAAAGATCACTCCCAATGTGATCAAACCAGTAGAGGAAATGCTGCCAAGTGACTATTTTATCAATGCCATTGGGCTATATTTGCATCAGGCTCATCCGCGGGATAAGGTCGAGCTAATGGAGGAGACTCAAAGGGTGGTAGCCATTAATTACCTCAAGCTCAACTGCCAGGAAAAGAAAAAAGAGGTGCAGTTGAAGGAGCTGAAAGGAAAAGTTGATATTTGGGCAAACAAGTATAAGGCCCAGGAAAATGAGATAAATCACCTACAAAAGGAGAGGAGTGCTTTTGAAAGCAAGATCAAAGAGCTTTAGGTTATGAGCATGGAGATTGTTCCGGTCCTAAAAAATGAAATTGAGCAGATCTGGGTGAATGAAGAAAGGCTCTGTGCTAAATTCACACAACTGAATGACGGTATGAAGCAGCTTCGACAAAGCACAAATGACGAGGTAAACAAAATGAATCTCATTTTGGAGTCAGAAATTGAGAAGAGAAAGCAGGCCAAAGTGGCCTTAGAAGAAAGGGAGAAAGAGATTTCCACTCTAAGAAGCCAGGTGTCTACATTGGACGAGAGCTTATCGAAGCTGAGTGTGGACCTGAACAGTTGAGTTGCAGAGTTAGATCTTTTGAGAGCCCAACCTCCTACACAATAGATAAGCTCGTTGGAGATTTCCAAGTAGTTATATGTGTCTATTGGGATAAGGCCAAGGAATTATGCCTTACTTTACAGCCCACCCTGAGGTTTATGGTGCAGGAAACTAATCTATGTGGAATAGTTAGTGAAATGATCCAACAAGTGCAGGAGATGACAGCCGATAAGGTTTCAGAGGCCAAAATTCTATTGGGCGAGCTATATACAGCTTTTGATGAGGCTCTAAGTGGCGTAGGTATTGAGGATCAGACAATGACAACTATGGGCATAAACATTATCATTTCCATGCACGAGGTCATCTAAAAGTGGCAAATCCAGAGCCAGATTAAACCAAGTTATCAACGACATGCGGGAAAAAAATTCTCGATTAACTCAGTGAGGCCTCCCTTCACCCTTCATTGCAGATCAGGCGATAGCAGGTGTCGAGCATATAATTGCAAAGATTGAAGAGAAGCAGGACCTTTCTATTTTCCAATCTTTTGATCAGTCCCTGACCGTTGAGAATATTGAAGGTATCGTGCATCAGCTAGCGCAACTCTTTTTCCAGCTTGAGTTGGAGGTGAAGGTATCTGGCGGATTGCCTTTTAAGGTAATCATCGATCTCAAATTAGCACACTAAAATCTGTGAGCCCTCTCTGCACCGTCAAATGAGGTTTGGACCGGTCTACAAGCTACCATCTCAAGATTGTGAGTGATAATGGGATGCTAAACCAAGGTTTCTAGGGTTCTTCATTCCGCAGGCAAAATTTCCATGTGAGTCGCCAAACTATTTCACAAAAATTGTTGGCCTTTGCGGTTATTATTTTTCCTTCATGGCTACGCCTTATCTTTTATCGCTCGCAACCTTCGGCGTTTGTCACGTGGCTTCGCCACAGATATTTTTTTTGTTCCGTATCGCTTCGCTTTTGCCGAGTTCCATGTGCGTGACGTGTGACTTTCTCTGGCCGCTTTCTGAGCTGGGCCCACCATAAAGTTACTATCGTTCGACGTCACCCACGTGGTTTCCTTTTGGAGCTTTTCATTGGGTATCCCTTATTCTTTTTTCCAGGCTCCGGCTGCTCGATGCATGGAATTTTCTTGTGTGTTGGTTTTCTAGGAGTTGTTGTTGCATTGTTTGTTCTCGCTTGCTACCGCATTTTCTTCTTCGATGCCACGTGTTCGTTTCTTCTACTGTATGGCCTTGTTTTCTCTGAGACAGTGTTGCTGGCACATTATTGAGCATTCCTTTTGTTTGGTGCTGACTCGAGAAGATCTGGGGCGTCGATGTTTGATCGAGGCATCTTTCTCTATGGTTGTCAAGCGGTGGGATAGCCTATATAAAATGCCTCGCTCCTCTTTTATTAGGTTGTTGATTAGATAGATAAAAAAAATCTTCCCGAGCACTGGGAATAGCCTCTGTAATATTTTATTGAACTTGAAGTTCGCAGACTGTGCCATTCAATTCGGCCTTTCTTCTTTTCATGCATTTCATAAGACTGTTAAACTGTGTTGTTAATTTCCTACAATATATGAATGTTTGTTCTTCATCTTTTGTAATCATTTATAGCTTAATAGATACAGATCATGTTTTTGACTCCCTTGTGTTGGCCGAATTTGTACTTGATTATGCTATGCAATTAGGAGGTGTTCTTATGTTTTTTTAAGTACTTTTGAGAAAATTTATCTAAATAAGCAACATTCGGTTGTTCGATCCTTTGCATCTAGCATTGTTCTCAGGTAATATCATTTATGGTTTGGCACATCACCTTTAGCTTAGATTTAATATTCTCAGTTATCTTCCTAACCTTTGACCTCCCCCGCTAAAGTGAAGAGTCAGCTTCGGTAAAACCCGAAGGTCACTTAGCTATGCGTAGAATGTCCCCCAATAGCTAAGTTTCCCATGAGACTGTTGCCCCCTGCAAAATATTGCATCAACAGTATGAAATTACTTCATTCAAAGAATATTTTACCAGGTCTAAAATGTGTTAATATGGATTTCTGTGAAAGTTGTGTTTATGGAAAACAAAAGAAAGATGAGAAATTGGAGCTTGTGCAAATGAATGTATGGGGACCAACTCAACTATCTTCTCTCGGTGGCTCTCAATATTATGTTACATTCATTGATGATGAAACTAGGAAGATATGGATTTATTTCCTTAGGTAGAAATCTGATGTATTTGCAACTTTTAAAAAATAGAGAAGCTTGGTTGAGAATGAGACAGATAAAAATCTGAAATGTCTCAGATCTAATAATGGTGGTGAGTATTACAGAAAAGAGTTTGAAGATTATTATTCCTCTAATGGTATTCGTAGCCAGAAAATGGTTCCAAGGACTCCACAGGAAAATGGAGTACCTGAGCGCATGGATAGAACAATAATGGAGCGTGCACAAACTATGATATTGCATGTTGGGCTGCCTTTAAACATGTGGGTAGAGGCTGTAAACACTTTTGTTTATTTAATTAATAGAGGTCCCTCTAATCCTTTGGGTTGTGGTATTCCAGAGGAAGCATGGATAGGTAAGAAGGTGAGTTATTCTTTTCTGAAAACCTTCGGTTGTGAAGCATTTGCACATATAGATTTTGAAAATAGAACCAAGCTTGATGAAAAATCAAAGAAATGTATATTTGTTGGATATGGCATTGATGAATTTGGTTATAGGCTTTGGAATTTTAAAAATTGTGAGAAGTAGGGATGTCATATTCAATGAGAAAGTGTTGTACAAAGATCTATTGCAGCAACATGAGAAGACAGGAAAGGATTATACAGTGCTAGATGATATTACAAACAACAATGTTACAGTGGTTCCTCATGCTCTGCAATAACAACAACAAGAAATACCACAAAATCCAGTGAATGTTAGGCGATCTTCAAGGATAAGTAGACCTCCAGAAATATTTTCTCCCTCTTTGTATTCTATTTTATTAACTGATGTTGGTGAACCAGAATGTTATCATGAAGCTATGCAAGTGGATACCAAGGTTCAGTGGGGGCATGGAATGGAAGAATAAATGGAATCCTTGTTGGAAAATCAGACTTGGGAATTATGCAAGTTACCTGCAGGAAAAAAGGCTTTACCAAACAAATGGTTTTATAGGGTGAAAGAGGAGGATGGAGGTAAGAAAATATTTAAATCCAGATTAGTTGTAAAGGGATTTGCATAGAAATAGGGTATTGATTTTGATGAAATATTTTCTCCAGTTGTTAAAACGACTTCTATTCGTATTGTTTTAAGTATTGTGGTTGTTGAAGATTTGCATTTAGAATAGCTTGATGTTAAAACTACCTTTCTCCATAGTGATTTGGAAGAGGAAATATATATGGAACAACCACAAGGATTTGAGGTCAAAGGTAAGGAGAAACTAGTGTGCAGATTGAAGAAAAGTTTATATGGACCTCGGCAATGGTATCTTAAATTTGATATTTTTATGGCTGAGCAAGGCTACAACAAGTGTTATTCAGACCATTGTGTTTATTTTAAGATGTTAGGTGAAGATAGCTACATTATTTTATATTTATATGTTGATGATATGCTTGTAGCGGGGTCTAACACGGATCACATAAAGGATTTAACAAAATAGTTAGCAAATTCATTTGCTATGAATGATTTGGGGGAAGCAAAATAAATCCTTGCTATGAAGATTACAAGAGATAGGAAAAATAGGAAATTTTTTTTATCTCAGGTTGATTATATTGAAAAGGTGTTGCAGAGATTTCATATGGAGAATGCAAAAGCTGTCAGCACACCTTTGCCCAGTCATGTAAAATTGACTAAGGATATGTGTCCAAAGACACAAGAGGAGGAAGAAAAAATGTCCAAGGTACCATATGCTTTAGTTGTAGGCAGTTTAATGTACACCATGGTATGCACGAGATTGGATATTACACATGATGTAGGAGTTGTTAGCAGATATATGAGTCATCCCAGAGTTGAGCATTGGAATGTGATAAAATGGATTCTCGGGTACTTGAGAGGTACATCCAATATATGTTTATGTTTTGGGGGCTCTAATACGGATTTAAAAGGCTATGTTGACTCAGATTTGGTAGGGGATATAGATACCAGGCGGAGTACCACAGGTTATGTATTTACAACTGGTGGGACAACAATGAGTTGGATTTTTCAATTGCAAAAGGCAGTTGCTTTATCCACCATAGAGGCAAAATATGTGGCTGCAACAGAGGCAACAAAGGAGATGATATGGCTACAAGTCTTCGTGGAAGAGTTGGGAAAAACACAGGCTGAAAATCACTTGTTTACACACATCCAGATTGATATACATCTTGCCAAGAACTTTGCCTTGCACTCTAAAACCAAACACATATAACTGAGATATCATTTCATTCGGTCAGTATTAGAGGATGGACAGGTAAAGCTGGAAAAGATACATACATATGACTATCCAATGGATATTTTTACCAAGGCAGTGACAAGGGAGAGGCTGAGGTCCTCTTCAACTTCAGTTGGCCTTCAAGGTTGAATTCAAGTATAACAGAGTAGTAGGGTCCAAGGTGCTTATTTCCAGTGGCAGTTGTAAGTACAACAATGTCATCCAGGATCAGTCTCCAAGTGGGAGACTATGTTGGTATGGAGCTTGATCAGTCTCCAAGTGGGAGATTGTTGGTATGTGGTGACTGATCATGCTATACTGTACACTCTTCATGTTTTGTCACTGAAAAAGGATAAAGCCGACTTTGTAAACCCTAATTTCTGGAAGCTTCTAAAAGCTTGTTATAAGTGGTTGGGATGGAGAGTTGTAGTATGGCATTATTTGCAATATTGTAATAGGTTTTTCACTGGATAATAAAATCAGTGGATGGTTGCGGTTTTGTGGATGTATCCTAGATTGGGTGAACCACGTTAAATTCTCTTTGTTGTCTTCTATGTGTGTTTTATTACTCTATTTTATTGTTCAAATCTGCATTTAACTTGTTATATATCTGCCTTCTAACCCTAAACAAATATGGTTATGACATAATAGAATTGCATGGTTTATATGTAGATATGCATGGAATGTGGATGGAATTCTATGTTTTAATTGTGATAATTAGTCTTGTGTACATGCTTTTTGAATTAACCTTTTTGCAACCAAAGAGGAACTGTAGCACATAGCAGTTGCAAGTTGAACCCGCAACAAAAGGAAGACTAGGCCAACAAAAAAGGGAGTTCCAAATTAAGCTAAATGTGATGATTACCAATTAAAGGCACCTAATGGAGGTTGAATGTGCATCATTATGACAAATTAATAAGCATTAGAAAAGAAGGACTCCTTTACTGATAGGATTTTGACAAATTTTTGTGTGTTTACATGCAATTCTATTTTGTAAAGTTTTAGTCCTATTAGGATTCTTCTTTCTTTTTAGGCATGGTTTGAATAATTCAGTCTTAATTGTACACTCTAATATTTAGGAGTGGAAGTTAATGATTGCAATTAGTTGATGCTTTGAATAAGATTCCCTCAAGCTTGTATATAGTTGATGGTTGAATTTGTAGATAAGTTAGTTGTTTTTCAGTCTTTTCATTATTAGTTATTTTTAGTTTCAAGACATGATGGATATTCAAAGTGATTGAATAGAGTCTCTGATAAGAATTTATGTAATATTTCATGATATGCAATGAATGAAGTCAATTTTACTGGATGCGTAGAATATGTTAGTTAGATTTGGTTTCAATTAAAGTGAGAACAACCACTTGAGCAAGGCCACTCAGGGTAATTGTTCTTCACTTCATTTTCCAGTAGTTTATTTATGTTTAGTAGTTGTTTCCTATTTATCAATACATCATGAACCTCATCGAAGTTAAACTAGAACCTCATACTTTTCTTATTGTTAATGAATTTTCATGAACATGCATAGAATGGTTAACCAGTAGTACTCCAGAGGTTAATTTAGTTGAGTCATTAGTGTTTATCAGTTTTAAGTTGATAAAATAATATTTCATTAGTAACAATTCATTTATAGTCTAAGCTATAGATACCCGTAGCCATTAGTTTTGGTTTATGCCTTTTATTATTTTACAATTCTGTGAATTTCCAGCAAGTAGAATAACTTGAATAGGATAGCTTAGGTAGTTTTGAGTCTTTGAAGGCATATACAATGTTGCACCATCATAAGTTTACAAACCTTGGGTTGAAATTTTAGTGTAGTCCTTGCAATGTTGAGTGGATTGTTCAGTCAGATAAAGCTATGAATTGTGTAGATTCTACCAAGTTTACAATACAATAGTTAAGACTAAATTTTTGGTGCCATTTTTGGGGATGGTGCTATCTTCATAGACTTATTTTTATAACTTTCATAGTTTACATTTTTTTTTCCAACATTAGGACTATTAGACTTAATCTTTTCTGAACACTAGAAGATACACTAACATTGTGTAGGACCACTACTATATATAGCCATATTTCATGTATGTGGAGGCAAAGAGACTCATTGGGAAGATTTCTTCCCTATTCATGCCAAGAAACCATAGCAGAAATTGGTGAATCTAGTACTCAGAGTGAAGGCAACACTAAAGAAGAAACTTCCTTTTCACCAATATCTAGCACACATAGAGAGGGAACATACTACAGCATGGGGGATGCAGTGGATGATGATCCTAAATGCCCAACATTTGATTCCACCATCACTAACTAGGAAAGGGCTACAGTGTTGAAGAATATCACTCCTTCATCCTTACCAGTCTTTTATGGGTTAATGACTGGGGATCTAGATATATTTATGTTTTAATTTGATTTCCTATGAAAAATTTATGATTATACTTTTGATGCTCATAGGCTCAAACTCTTCCTTGCCACTCTAAAAGATGCATCCCTAAGATGGTTCATGGGATTAGGCAAGGATGTTGTTCCTGATTGGGATACTATGAAGTCATTTTTCTTAGAGAAGTATCAGGACTATTGTAGGGGACCTAATAGGAGGAAAGATGACATTTTTGAAATGGCACAAAAGGATGATGAGCCATTAGAAGATTATGTGGAGAAACTTCAATTATTTGAATAAAAATCCGCAAAATAAATTGTCAGAAGAGTCCCTCAAGTTAGTATTTTTGAGGGGTGTCGATGATGATTGTATGGATGCCCTGAACCTTATTACACAAGGAGATATTTCTCAAATACCATTTTAAGAAATTTTTAAGGTTTACAGGAATTATTCTAGGACCTTCACTAAAATTCCAAGAGGAGATAGGACATCCACTAATGGTAAATCATCTACAGAGGTTTCAAAGATAGAGTTAAGAAACATGTCATTCAACATGAAGGAGGACATCATTAGCCACTTAGAAACTTAATTGGAGACTCTCCATATTAAAAATAAGTAGGAGGAAGTTGAGGCTATTCTCATTGAGTATTGTCCAAGTTGTAGGCAAAGAAAAACAAACTCTAAATACAAGAGAGTGGCCAGTATCCAACAAGATAAAGTTGAAAAACCTAATTTTCAGCCAATTGAAGGAGATGATGGAAATTTATTTTATTTAGCACAAAGGAGGCCATGGAAAAAATGACAAGGTATACCAAAATAACCCATCAGCTTTAATTCATCCTTTCCTATTGGGAATCAAAAGAAATCTGCTTGGAACTCTCATCCCTAGATAGCAAACCAAAACCAATGGAAAAACCCTCAACAATGTCCACAACCCTAGAAAAATTGGAACCAACAGTAGAAAAATTCTTGGCCATAACAAAACTTCCAAGGTTCCAATTAAAATCCATAATGGCCAACACAGTAGAATTAGTGGCAGCCTTAATGGCAAAAAGGTCAACAATGGCAGCAACAAAGATAAACTATCAGTAGCCTATGCTTCCACCTCCACAACAACAACAAGCTATTATGCCTCCATCAAATCTTACATCCCAACCACCCAATCCATCACAAATACATACCCAACATGCACCTAACCCTAACACTAAGCCTATTAAACAAGATTATACTAACAAAGCTATGCAATACCCCACTTATGGGGTAGAGGTGAGTGATTTCCACCTCAGATCAGGAAAAAAAATTGTTGGACCTTCATCCCCTCAAATTATAGAGATGTAGGATGAGGAAACTATAGTTGAACCTTTAGAAAAAACACCTTTGGAACCTGAGTCAAATCAGGTATACCAAACTACCTCAAGTCTAAATCCACCTTTTCTTGAATTCCTAACTTTTCAAAACATCACACATAGGTTGAGATAGACATCTTAGGTCAATTAAAGGATGTGAGCATCAATATTCCACTTATCTAAGCTATCAAATACATCCCTATTTATACCAAAATTATAAGGGATCTATGTCTTAAGAAACCAAGAATAAAAAGGAAAGATCCTCAGAGAGTCCATGTCTTGGGAAACCTTACAGATATCATGTTATGGAACATTACTGTCTCTAAGTATATAGATCCTGGTAGTCCAGTAGTGGACATTAAGATTAATGGAACCCTTATTAAGAATAATTTGATAGACTTGAGGGAAAAAATCAATGTTATGACAAAAGAAACAATGCAGTTACTTTAGTTAGCCAACCTTAGACGTACACAAACTGTTTTATAGCTAGCCTAACATTTAAGCCTAAAGGAATCATTGAAGACTTCTTTATTGCATTGGATTCTTGGGAATATCCTGTTGATTTTATAGTTTTACAACCAAAGGTTAATCTTGCAAACTACCCACTCATCCTAGGCAGACCCTAGTTAGCTACAACCGATGCATTTAAAGGTTGTAGGTCTAGCAATATGATAATATCCAATGGGACAATCACCAAGAAATTGGTTCTCTATCCTCTAGCCCAACCTTATGCTGACCTTGAGAAAACTATTTGACCCACTTTGGGTTCGGAAGACAACTATTCTCTGCAGAAATTGATGACCATAGAACATAGCCCTTTATTGGATGATCAAGATGAAGGTGAGTTTATTGCTCACATAATCCAAAATGACTACAACAAAATCCCAAAACAACAGGACTTCCTTGTATGCCTACAAGACCCCTTGCAAAGCATTATACCCACTATTTCCTTAGAAGAAATATCTCAAATATTTCAATCATTACTACCTCAATAGTTTGTACCCATCATACCAAGTGACCTATCATCTGTCCAAGAATCATCCAAGGAATTGGAAATCCTCCCAAGAAAAAAATTAAACATAAATAATTCCTTTAATGAAGAGTGAAAAAATTATCTACACACATTGTTGCAAGCACACTCAATAGCATATGCATGGGATTACAATGATATGAAAGGCATAGATCCTGACTCATGTATGCAAAAAAATTATATCAATGATGGTTATAGACCCGTTCGACAATCTTAGAGACATATGAATCCTACCTTGAGAGACATAGTGAAAGCAGAACTTCAAAAGCTCCTTGATACAGGTTTTATCTATCCTATAGTAGATAGTGAATGGGTCACACCTTTAGTAATTTTTCTCAAGAAAGGTGGAAAATGGATAGTTTGTGTAGACTACAAGGAACTGAATACAACAACTAGGAAGGACCACTTTCCTTTGCCCTTCATAGATCAAGTGCTTGACTCTCTAGCTGGGAAAAAGTAATTTTCATTTCTAGATGGTTTCAGTGGTTAAAACCACATTAAAATTTCTCTAGAGGATCACGACAAAACTACATTCAAATGTCCTTAGGGTACTTATGCTTACTCTATTCTTCCCTTTGGATTATGCAATACTCCATCTACCGTTCAAAGGGAGTTCCTCAGCATCTTTTCTCATTATGCTCATGACTATATGGAAATATATATGGATGATTTCACTACATATGGTGAGACTTATGAGGAAGCCCTCAACAATCTGGAAAAGGTACTGAAAAGATGTAAAGAACACAATTTCTCACTCAACAATGAAATTTTTTTCATGATGATGACACATGGAATTGTATTATTACACTTTATATCCAGCACAATGATTCAAGTTGATCCACACAAAATATAAATTATATCTACATTACCTATTCCACATAAGTAAAGATATATCATAAGCTTCCTTGGTCATACAGGATACTACAGGAGGTTTATTAAAGACTTCAGTAAAATTGCTACACCTTTACTTTTTTTGCTAAGTAAGGAGATTGAATTTGAATGGACATTAGAATGCCAAAACTCATTTAAAGAGCCGAAGAAAGCCTTGAATTAAGCACCTATTTTGAGGGGACCTAATTGGACTCTAGCTTTTCTTATACATAAAGATGCTTCCGAATTTGCTATTGGAGAAGTTTTAGGTCAAAAAGAATATGCAATTTACTACATCAGCAAAAATCTTCAAGGAGTGGAGTTGAACTATACTATCACAGAAAAGGAGATGATTGTAGTAGTGTATGCTATTAATAAATTCAGGCATTACACTACTAGTTATTATGTGGTTGTAAAATTGTGGAGTAATTAGTAAAACTAAACACACATCAATGAAGATGTTTTACATAAAAGGAATTGAAATAACAAATTGAACTACTATCACTATCATCTCAAATCATCTCATTGCTCTCTATTCTCAGTAATCTCTCAATTCATGCTCTCATATTTGTGTGTTGTACATGAATCTACAATATGGCAACCTAAGAAACAAGATACTATATGAAATGTAAAGCTAAATGCCTACATCTATATATTTTTGATGTTTTTTATTACAATGCTAAATGATATGATGGAATGTTGCTATATTCAAATGATGCTAAGATGATTGTTGTAATTGAAGATGCAATTCTAAATGAAATGATGTAGGAAAATAAAACAAATTAAGATACTAATGCTAAAATTGCCATGATAATACTAATAATGAACTAAAATTCCAAATGCTAACTAAAATGCTCTCAAAATGCTCCCAATTGCTAATATGATTTCTGTAGCATAATTTTATGATCAAATCCTTCTTGGAAATCTATAGAATTACCTTCTATTTATAGATTTTTCCAAGTCTGGGATGAGGTGGCAAAGATGGATGGTCGAGATCGTGATCCTGGGACATCAACGGTGGAGCACAAAGAGGTTGGAGGTTTGGACATCAAAATCTATAAATGGTAAAAATTCTAACACACGTTATTAGTAGCATGATTAGTATTTCAAAACAAAGCAAATATTCAACATCCATATGAGATAATACATCATGCAAATAAATGCAAATAAATGACAAAGATGAACAAAGCATGTAAGACATGAAATATACCTATACCATATTCGATTGGTGCACCTTTGGTATGTGAAGGAGCCCTTTCCCAATCCCTGATAAGCAAGATTGCCAAGATGATAGACAATGATATGCAAAGTGAACTCAAGTTGCCTATAGTGATAGTACTCAAATTGTAGATGATAAATGAGAGAAAAGTTATTGAATTGATAGGAAATTGAGAGAGGAGAGGCCAAGATTAAGAAATGTGGGACTAAAACCCAACAAATGAGAGAGAGCCACTTGTCACAATGTGATTGGCCTATGATTGTGCAAGTTTTGGCCAATGTGCCCATTTCAAATTTGAAAATGGCAATAAATGAATATGGTTGAGGGATTTGGGGGGAATTTTGTTTGAACAAAAAATTCAAACAAGGGGAGTTAAAGAGGGCATATTCCTTGGGAATATGCCTTGTGAGGAAAATAGGGGTTTTTAATAAATCAAATTAAATGATTTATTATGCAAGTGGATGGGACATGGGTTAGTCTTAGCATTAATCAGAGATTTGACTAATTAAGCTAGTGATTAGGTAGTGTGACATTTGATTTTCATTTTTTTATTTGTTTTAAATAAAATGAGAGGAAAATGAATATTGACCATTTAATTAAATATATGTGATTTAACTAAATGAAGAGACTTTAGGAAGTTGATTAATTAATTTGAGAAGAAAATGATCAACTATGATGTTTAATCACTAATGTTCATTTTGCATGTCTACATTTTGCCCCTCTTTGAAGCAATTTACTCGTTGCATTGGTTCAAAGAATGATGTCGCTGACATCAAAATTTAAAAAAATATGATTTTTTCAGATGCCCCAACGAAAAGAAGTATGTTAGTACATTTCCCCCTCGAGAGATTGAGCAAAAAGATTTGGTTTGGGGTCGATCTCGCGATAAAGAGGTTCAAAATGGATGTATGGGTGGTTAGACTATATGATCTATATGATAATGATGATGTAGATGAGATGTTTGGAAGATGCTTAGAATAACAAATTTGTATTATCCTAAACAACTTAAATGATTATGAAAATGAGATGTTTGGGAGATAGATGAGATGGATGATGTTGTCCTATGATGATATGATGTGATTATTTAGGATGGATGCATTGTTAGTGCGAAAGAGGATAGAAGATTGAGAGGGATCAACCCTTGAATCCAAGAAGATGCAGAAGCTCAGCAAGCCAAAGTTATTAAGAACCAAGATGGTGTTGCGCCGAGTGTGATGGACTTTGACTCGTCAAATAGATAGGAGTACTCTTGTTCACACTTGACAAATGAAACCTTATTCGGAATGTGGTTCAGATATTCTAAACATCTCAGGCCAAAACATAAGAAGGAAATCCTTCTTATGTGGTCAACAAGACACCTAAAACATCCTCCCTACAAACAAAACAAAGTACGCATGATGAAGTTATTTTACAAGAATATCCAACAAGCACATCAAATAAAAAGATAATGATCATTGCCCCACTCCTTTCTCTCTAAAACTGTTTTGTTTAGGCATCATCGAGAGGTCCTTGGAATGAGCACAAAATAAGATAAGTCTAAACAAGACCAAGATAAAGTAAATAAACAAGCTAATGTTCTTCGTACCGCTAGCCAAGGCTAAACTACGGGATTACCTGATGCTAATGTCCATCGCAGGAAGGCCGCATTCCTAGGACATGTTGTGATCAGGGTTTTGATGAGATTGGATTGGATGATAAGCTATTGATACTCTAAGTTGACCAACTTGTTGACTCATTGATCTAGACTTGAGACTTTGATGATTGAGCATTCACTTTTAAACCTGCTAGACTTGCTTCTGACTGATTTACCAAAGGATGAAAGTGATGATTGATTTATTATGAACTATGATTACTATGAGTGAAAAAGAAATGAGACGGGTGCACCATTTTGGATTTTTCAGATGTTTGGATGTTTTTGGTGATTTTGAGAAAAAAAAATTGAGGCTGTTTTGATTTTCGTATTTTTCAATGTTTTTGGTATTTTCAAGGTTTACGGCGAAGAGACTAACCTGAAGACCTATCCTAGGGGTCTTGGGGGCTAATCAAAGATTAGCCTTGCCTACATTATACATGCAAAGACCACGTAGTTTGACTGACGACAGACTTGACTTAATGACAAGATGGATGGGCAAACAAATTGTCATCGCGATGGATGCCTAAAAGACTGACCTAAAATGTAAAATAGATGGGCAAATGGATTGCCAATGCAACAGACGCCTAAAGGACTGACCTAAAATGTCTCAGGGGATGATCAAAAATCAACCTTGCCTACATTCAAGCTTAGAGATGACGTAGTTCAGCCTAGGTGGAAATCTGACAAGACTCAATGATGAATTTTTTTTGAAGATTTTCAACATGTTTTTTATTTTTGATATGATTTGGATTTTTTGCATGATTTTTGATTAATTTTTTTTAATGTTTTTAAATTTTTGATGAATTTTCTGAATTTTTTTGGATTTTTGATGAAGTTTTGAATATTTTTGGATTTTTGATATGTGATGATATCAGTGCTCTGTTTTGAGATTTTGTTGAAAACCAAGCTTAAGGTTGATTGATCAGATCAATGGATTGATAGCTTCATATGCTTTGAGAAACTTTATATATTTTTTCTAAGTATCTTTCAGACCAAAAAATTCCATAATATGCTATCCTTTCATAACATACCTTGCAACTTTGAACCTAGTTTGAGAATATGAAATATGGTGATAATATTCATAGTATTGCATGATTTAAATATCAGAATGTATGCATATGAATAGAATTTATTTATTTAATTATGAAGGTTGGTTGTATATGTATGTTGTATAGATTAACCTCTCTACAGCTTAGCACATGGTGACAAGAATGGAGAATTTGTAGCAAGAACCAAAGTAGCAGAATAGGGGATCGGTAAAGTTCAAACCACCTAAAGTGCAGGAAGCTATAGAGATGAACGTGAACCATCATGGAAGAAATAAATACTAAAGAATGATACTTTTTCTAGAACTCTTAACAATTTCTTATGTGTTTCATTGAAGTTCGTAGTTAAATAGGTCTCTTCTTCCTTTCCAGATAGAATTAATAAGTCAATCTTAATTTCATATCCTCATATCTAGGAGTGGGATTAATGGTTGCAGTTAGTTAGCAGTTTGAATAAGTCTCCCCATTTTTGTATAAAGTTAGGGGATGAGTTCATAGAAAAGTTAGCTGGCTGTTACAAGTTATTAAGCAATTAGTCATTTTCCAGTTTCAAGTTATCCAAAAATATGTTTTTGATTAAGTAAGCAGGGAAAAGGCCCTGACCCTTACAGATTAGTACAGCATAGTAAAGAACAACATCCATTCAAAATAGAGATAGGATGAAGCAACTCTGAGAGACACTTCCCCTACCCAAAAATTAAAAACTTAACCAATACCCTCTGAATCAAACATTATATGCCTACCAGACATAGCAAAAAAATATGACCAATTTTTTCTTGAAATCCCACTAGTAGAACAAGTTATAACCGAATAACCTTAAAGTAGTGTCCATATAATCCCACTAGTAGAACAGGTTATAACCGAATAACCTTAAAGTAGTATCCATATAAAAACTAAAACTATTAACAAAAATATATCTTAGCATATGATAGTCCAAGCACCACCGTCCAGTAATAGTCTTAAAACCACTAGTAGTAGCAAATAAAACCATAATAGGAAGAGACAAAAAAGAAAAACAATGACCAACAATTAAGAATCCTTGATCAAACTCCAAGCTTTCAGTAGGTCTTCAATAGTGTCTTTGACCTTCTCCTTAGGCTCTATCTTTCTTGATAAATCCTCTTCATCCTCCATCGCCCTTTTCCTTTGTTGCTTCTTGATTTTTCCTAGACTTGAAACCAAAGCCATATCCACATTTTTCATAATAGAATTCACCATAGTACACAAACTCTTCACAACCTTTTCAAGGGTCTGGAATTTTCTTTCCTTATCATCCACTTGAATCATTTTTTCCATCAATTCCAACCTCTCCTCCACCCTTCTAATTTTATCAATGTCAAAACCTGCAAAATTCTCTTCACTAGGGTTTTTTATTTCCATCACCTCTAGGTCCTTGGTTGCATTTTCGTTATCCATAGCCCTAACATCATCTTCATCAGCCTCCTAAATCTCTTCTTGATTTGAATCCCCTTCCATTTCCTCATTGTTTGAATCCTCCTCCTCAATAGATTCAGCACTAAGACTATTCGAGATTTCCTCTAAAGAGGAATCAAAATCTTCTTTCACTACCTTCTTTCCCTTACTATATTGAGAACCATAGACACATTTTTCTCCTAAATTTTTTGACTTTTTACACTACCCGACCCTTTAGATGCTGCCAAAGCAAGCCCGATAGACCTTCAACCCATTAGGGTAGAACAATTTGGGTTCTTATTGTCATCCGAGATAGTGATAGTCTTTGGGTCTACTCCCAATTCTTGGATAAGCATTTTCCTTTTTTTATTTGCATCAGGGCCGATAAAAACAACACTTCATTTTTCAAGAGTGGCTATAAGAAGAAGTCTTAGTAAGTTTTTTAGATGGGGTATGAGGGCAACTCTCAATGAGCTCAATTTTCACAGAGCTCTTAGGGGTAGCATTTTAAGCTAACTTGAGGGAAATATTACTTTGTAGGGAAGTGGCCAACACATATTTACATATAGCACAAATTATTCCCTAGTGTAAATGAGTATTTGCACCATTGGTTAAGCTCTAACTCAAAGAAGAGAAGAGAAAGAAAGGCAGGTTAATCTTCTCAAGGTGTTAGATATGGTTAAGAATTAGGAAGTGGTAGCCATGAACCGAATGGAAGTGACCTTCCAACATGAAATATTTCATCACAAAATAACACGCATTATGGTATGGGGGAGGAAGTAAAACCCTAGAATAACCATTCTGGAATCTCTCAGCCTTCTCTTTATCTTCAAAAAATTTCTCAATATAATCTTGGTATTTACCATTACTTACCTTTGCCACCTTTTTTCCTTCATAGGCTAGTCCCGTCACCTTAGCTATAAGCTTTGTGTCCACTTTGAAATGGAGATCTCCCATTTCAACCTTGTCGTGCTTCCAAGAATTGGAAAACTTATAACCCAACTATTCATTTACCCATCCATGGCAGCAAAGTACAGGGTAAACCCAGCTCTTTCAAAAAGCCCCAATAGCTTTTAGTTTTTTCACAAAGAATCATACTTACATGACTTCATTCTCTTCCTTGGACCTCCCATGGTGTTTTGTTTGCAGTGATATTTTTTTGGAAGGGGAAGCTCTTTTCTCTACCAGTCATCATTCTCGACAATGGAAACCAGCAACTCAAAAACTCAGTTTGAATGGAAACCTTGTGATTGTTCATTTCATAAAATAATGGCTCAAAACATTTGGTAGGTTTTTTGAAAATGAAGTAGAGTTAGTTATCACCTTTTCGAGCCCCATCATAATTAAGTCTGATAGCTCTACCACCCTTCTTAGTCATGATTATATTTAATTTATTACTTGTCTTTGCGTCCACCTTAGTACATATCAATATGTCATTTCCAATATCATAATCTATATTTTTTGCAGTGCATATTTCTTTCATTATTTTCTCATTTAATGCTTCCTTTTCAAAGTATGAGACAATCCAAATACGTTTTCATTTCCATTTGGTTTCTCTCATGTCTTTAGGATTTGTTGTACCTTTTCCCTCGTGCCACCCAATCCATCTTGTCAACTTGCTAAGATGCCACCAAGGATTCCTCATGACAACAGGACTCCTAGATTCGCCAATCATTTTAATTATTAATCCACTATCCATAATTAATCTAAAATTCCAATCCATCCATCACTCCCATTCTATCCTTAGCAAATATTTCTTTTAATTGATTTGAAAGATTAGAGAAATCCCAATATTTTAAAACTTCATGTCTTAGGGAAAAGTTAGCCATTGCATCCATGGCCATATTTCCCTCCCTAAAAGTATGGTGGATTTTGTAATGTTGGAAAGACTATAACACAAATTTACAGTCATCCAGAAGGTCTTTAGTTTCCCAGGGTGCTTTAGCTAAATTGTTAAGATAATCAATAATAATCTTAGAGTTGCCATCAACAATGACCTTCGTGTACCCATTGTCTTTGAGATAACCAATTCCAACCCAAACAACGTAGGCTTCAGCAAAGTTATTTGTTGTTGTTCCCAGGCCTTTGTTGTATCCTGCAAGATAGATTCCTCTTTCATCCCTAACCACTCCTCTCACTCCTATTTTCCCCAAATTTCCTTTTGAGAATCCATCAAAATTACATTTCACCCATCCTGGATTAGGGGG
>CM021101.1:195260748-195426599 GCA_007115665.2 Sequoiadendron giganteum | reverse complement strand
TGCTAAATTCACACAACTGAATGACGGTATGAAGCAGCTTCGACAAAGCACAAATGACGAGGTAAACAAAATGAATCTCATTTTGGAGTCAGAAATTGAGAAGAGAAAGCAGGCCAAAGTGGCCTTAGAAGAAAGGGAGAAAGAGATTTCCACTCTAAGAAGCCAGGTGTCTACATTGGACGAGAGCTTATCGAAGCTGAGTGTGGACCTGAACAGTTGAGTTGCAGAGTTAGATCTTTTGAGAGCCCAACCTCCTACACAATAGATAAGCTCGTTGGAGATTTCCAAGTAGTTATATGTGTCTATTGGGATAAGGCCAAGGAATTATGCCTTACTTTACAGCCCACCCTGAGGTTTATGGTGCAGGAAACTAATCTATGTGGAATAGTTAGTGAAATGATCCAACAAGTGCAGGAGATGACAGCCGATAAGGTTTCAGAGGCCAAAATTCTATTGGGCGAGCTATATACAGCTTTTGATGAGGCTCTAAGTGGCGTAGGTATTGAGGATCAGACAATGACAACTATGGGCATAAACATTATCATTTCCATGCACGAGGTCATCTAAAAGTGGCAAATCCAGAGCCAGATTAAACCAAGTTATCAACGACATGCGGGAAAAAAATTCTCGATTAACTCAGTGAGGCCTCCCTTCACCCTTCATTGCAGATCAGGCGATAGCAGGTGTCGAGCATATAATTGCAAAGATTGAAGAGAAGCAGGACCTTTCTATTTTCCAATCTTTTGATCAGTCCCTGACCGTTGAGAATATTGAAGGTATCGTGCATCAGCTAGCGCAACTCTTTTTCCAGCTTGAGTTGGAGGTGAAGGTATCTGGCGGATTGCCTTTTAAGGTAATCATCGATCTCAAATTAGCACACTAAAATCTGTGAGCCCTCTCTGCACCGTCAAATGAGGTTTGGACCGGTCTACAAGCTACCATCTCAAGATTGTGAGTGATAATGGGATGCTAAACCAAGGTTTCTAGGGTTCTTCATTCCGCAGGCAAAATTTCCATGTGAGTCGCCAAACTATTTCACAAAAATTGTTGGCCTTTGCGGTTATTATTTTTCCTTCATGGCTACGCCTTATCTTTTATCGCTCGCAACCTTCGGCGTTTGTCACGTGGCTTCGCCACAGATATTTTTTTTGTTCCGTATCGCTTCGCTTTTGCCGAGTTCCATGTGCGTGACGTGTGACTTTCTCTGGCCGCTTTCTGAGCTGGGCCCACCATAAAGTTACTATCGTTCGACGTCACCCACGTGGTTTCCTTTTGGAGCTTTTCATTGGGTATCCCTTATTCTTTTTTCCAGGCTCCGGCTGCTCGATGCATGGAATTTTCTTGTGTGTTGGTTTTCTAGGAGTTGTTGTTGCATTGTTTGTTCTCGCTTGCTACCGCATTTTCTTCTTCGATGCCACGTGTTCGTTTCTTCTACTGTATGGCCTTGTTTTCTCTGAGACAGTGTTGCTGGCACATTATTGAGCATTCCTTTTGTTTGGTGCTGACTCGAGAAGATCTGGGGCGTCGATGTTTGATCGAGGCATCTTTCTCTATGGTTGTCAAGCGGTGGGATAGCCTATATAAAATGCCTCGCTCCTCTTTTATTAGGTTGTTGATTAGATAGATAAAAAAAATCTTCCCGAGCACTGGGAATAGCCTCTGTAATATTTTATTGAACTTGAAGTTCGCAGACTGTGCCATTCAATTCGGCCTTTCTTCTTTTCATGCATTTCATAAGACTGTTAAACTGTGTTGTTAATTTCCTACAATATATGAATGTTTGTTCTTCATCTTTTGTAATCATTTATAGCTTAATAGATACAGATCATGTTTTTGACTCCCTTGTGTTGGCCGAATTTGTACTTGATTATGCTATGCAATTAGGAGGTGTTCTTATGTTTTTTTAAGTACTTTTGAGAAAATTTATCTAAATAAGCAACATTCGGTTGTTCGATCCTTTGCATCTAGCATTGTTCTCAGGTAATATCATTTATGGTTTGGCACATCACCTTTAGCTTAGATTTAATATTCTCAGTTATCTTCCTAACCTTTGACCTCCCCCGCTAAAGTGAAGAGTCAGCTTCGGTAAAACCCGAAGGTCACTTAGCTATGCGTAGAATGTCCCCCAATAGCTAAGTTTCCCATGAGACTGTTGCCCCCTGCAAAATATTGCATCAACAGTATGAAATTACTTCATTCAAAGAATATTTTACCAGGTCTAAAATGTGTTAATATGGATTTCTGTGAAAGTTGTGTTTATGGAAAACAAAAGAAAGATGAGAAATTGGAGCTTGTGCAAATGAATGTATGGGGACCAACTCAACTATCTTCTCTCGGTGGCTCTCAATATTATGTTACATTCATTGATGATGAAACTAGGAAGATATGGATTTATTTCCTTAGGTAGAAATCTGATGTATTTGCAACTTTTAAAAAATAGAGAAGCTTGGTTGAGAATGAGACAGATAAAAATCTGAAATGTCTCAGATCTAATAATGGTGGTGAGTATTACAGAAAAGAGTTTGAAGATTATTATTCCTCTAATGGTATTCGTAGCCAGAAAATGGTTCCAAGGACTCCACAGGAAAATGGAGTACCTGAGCGCATGGATAGAACAATAATGGAGCGTGCACAAACTATGATATTGCATGTTGGGCTGCCTTTAAACATGTGGGTAGAGGCTGTAAACACTTTTGTTTATTTAATTAATAGAGGTCCCTCTAATCCTTTGGGTTGTGGTATTCCAGAGGAAGCATGGATAGGTAAGAAGGTGAGTTATTCTTTTCTGAAAACCTTCGGTTGTGAAGCATTTGCACATATAGATTTTGAAAATAGAACCAAGCTTGATGAAAAATCAAAGAAATGTATATTTGTTGGATATGGCATTGATGAATTTGGTTATAGGCTTTGGAATTTTAAAAATTGTGAGAAGTAGGGATGTCATATTCAATGAGAAAGTGTTGTACAAAGATCTATTGCAGCAACATGAGAAGACAGGAAAGGATTATACAGTGCTAGATGATATTACAAACAACAATGTTACAGTGGTTCCTCATGCTCTGCAATAACAACAACAAGAAATACCACAAAATCCAGTGAATGTTAGGCGATCTTCAAGGATAAGTAGACCTCCAGAAATATTTTCTCCCTCTTTGTATTCTATTTTATTAACTGATGTTGGTGAACCAGAATGTTATCATGAAGCTATGCAAGTGGATACCAAGGTTCAGTGGGGGCATGGAATGGAAGAATAAATGGAATCCTTGTTGGAAAATCAGACTTGGGAATTATGCAAGTTACCTGCAGGAAAAAAGGCTTTACCAAACAAATGGTTTTATAGGGTGAAAGAGGAGGATGGAGGTAAGAAAATATTTAAATCCAGATTAGTTGTAAAGGGATTTGCATAGAAATAGGGTATTGATTTTGATGAAATATTTTCTCCAGTTGTTAAAACGACTTCTATTCGTATTGTTTTAAGTATTGTGGTTGTTGAAGATTTGCATTTAGAATAGCTTGATGTTAAAACTACCTTTCTCCATAGTGATTTGGAAGAGGAAATATATATGGAACAACCACAAGGATTTGAGGTCAAAGGTAAGGAGAAACTAGTGTGCAGATTGAAGAAAAGTTTATATGGACCTCGGCAATGGTATCTTAAATTTGATATTTTTATGGCTGAGCAAGGCTACAACAAGTGTTATTCAGACCATTGTGTTTATTTTAAGATGTTAGGTGAAGATAGCTACATTATTTTATATTTATATGTTGATGATATGCTTGTAGCGGGGTCTAACACGGATCACATAAAGGATTTAACAAAATAGTTAGCAAATTCATTTGCTATGAATGATTTGGGGGAAGCAAAATAAATCCTTGCTATGAAGATTACAAGAGATAGGAAAAATAGGAAATTTTTTTTATCTCAGGTTGATTATATTGAAAAGGTGTTGCAGAGATTTCATATGGAGAATGCAAAAGCTGTCAGCACACCTTTGCCCAGTCATGTAAAATTGACTAAGGATATGTGTCCAAAGACACAAGAGGAGGAAGAAAAAATGTCCAAGGTACCATATGCTTTAGTTGTAGGCAGTTTAATGTACACCATGGTATGCACGAGATTGGATATTACACATGATGTAGGAGTTGTTAGCAGATATATGAGTCATCCCAGAGTTGAGCATTGGAATGTGATAAAATGGATTCTCGGGTACTTGAGAGGTACATCCAATATATGTTTATGTTTTGGGGGCTCTAATACGGATTTAAAAGGCTATGTTGACTCAGATTTGGTAGGGGATATAGATACCAGGCGGAGTACCACAGGTTATGTATTTACAACTGGTGGGACAACAATGAGTTGGATTTTTCAATTGCAAAAGGCAGTTGCTTTATCCACCATAGAGGCAAAATATGTGGCTGCAACAGAGGCAACAAAGGAGATGATATGGCTACAAGTCTTCGTGGAAGAGTTGGGAAAAACACAGGCTGAAAATCACTTGTTTACACACATCCAGATTGATATACATCTTGCCAAGAACTTTGCCTTGCACTCTAAAACCAAACACATATAACTGAGATATCATTTCATTCGGTCAGTATTAGAGGATGGACAGGTAAAGCTGGAAAAGATACATACATATGACTATCCAATGGATATTTTTACCAAGGCAGTGACAAGGGAGAGGCTGAGGTCCTCTTCAACTTCAGTTGGCCTTCAAGGTTGAATTCAAGTATAACAGAGTAGTAGGGTCCAAGGTGCTTATTTCCAGTGGCAGTTGTAAGTACAACAATGTCATCCAGGATCAGTCTCCAAGTGGGAGACTATGTTGGTATGGAGCTTGATCAGTCTCCAAGTGGGAGATTGTTGGTATGTGGTGACTGATCATGCTATACTGTACACTCTTCATGTTTTGTCACTGAAAAAGGATAAAGCCGACTTTGTAAACCCTAATTTCTGGAAGCTTCTAAAAGCTTGTTATAAGTGGTTGGGATGGAGAGTTGTAGTATGGCATTATTTGCAATATTGTAATAGGTTTTTCACTGGATAATAAAATCAGTGGATGGTTGCGGTTTTGTGGATGTATCCTAGATTGGGTGAACCACGTTAAATTCTCTTTGTTGTCTTCTATGTGTGTTTTATTACTCTATTTTATTGTTCAAATCTGCATTTAACTTGTTATATATCTGCCTTCTAACCCTAAACAAATATGGTTATGACATAATAGAATTGCATGGTTTATATGTAGATATGCATGGAATGTGGATGGAATTCTATGTTTTAATTGTGATAATTAGTCTTGTGTACATGCTTTTTGAATTAACCTTTTTGCAACCAAAGAGGAACTGTAGCACATAGCAGTTGCAAGTTGAACCCGCAACAAAAGGAAGACTAGGCCAACAAAAAAGGGAGTTCCAAATTAAGCTAAATGTGATGATTACCAATTAAAGGCACCTAATGGAGGTTGAATGTGCATCATTATGACAAATTAATAAGCATTAGAAAAGAAGGACTCCTTTACTGATAGGATTTTGACAAATTTTTGTGTGTTTACATGCAATTCTATTTTGTAAAGTTTTAGTCCTATTAGGATTCTTCTTTCTTTTTAGGCATGGTTTGAATAATTCAGTCTTAATTGTACACTCTAATATTTAGGAGTGGAAGTTAATGATTGCAATTAGTTGATGCTTTGAATAAGATTCCCTCAAGCTTGTATATAGTTGATGGTTGAATTTGTAGATAAGTTAGTTGTTTTTCAGTCTTTTCATTATTAGTTATTTTTAGTTTCAAGACATGATGGATATTCAAAGTGATTGAATAGAGTCTCTGATAAGAATTTATGTAATATTTCATGATATGCAATGAATGAAGTCAATTTTACTGGATGCGTAGAATATGTTAGTTAGATTTGGTTTCAATTAAAGTGAGAACAACCACTTGAGCAAGGCCACTCAGGGTAATTGTTCTTCACTTCATTTTCCAGTAGTTTATTTATGTTTAGTAGTTGTTTCCTATTTATCAATACATCATGAACCTCATCGAAGTTAAACTAGAACCTCATACTTTTCTTATTGTTAATGAATTTTCATGAACATGCATAGAATGGTTAACCAGTAGTACTCCAGAGGTTAATTTAGTTGAGTCATTAGTGTTTATCAGTTTTAAGTTGATAAAATAATATTTCATTAGTAACAATTCATTTATAGTCTAAGCTATAGATACCCGTAGCCATTAGTTTTGGTTTATGCCTTTTATTATTTTACAATTCTGTGAATTTCCAGCAAGTAGAATAACTTGAATAGGATAGCTTAGGTAGTTTTGAGTCTTTGAAGGCATATACAATGTTGCACCATCATAAGTTTACAAACCTTGGGTTGAAATTTTAGTGTAGTCCTTGCAATGTTGAGTGGATTGTTCAGTCAGATAAAGCTATGAATTGTGTAGATTCTACCAAGTTTACAATACAATAGTTAAGACTAAATTTTTGGTGCCATTTTTGGGGATGGTGCTATCTTCATAGACTTATTTTTATAACTTTCATAGTTTACATTTTTTTTTCCAACATTAGGACTATTAGACTTAATCTTTTCTGAACACTAGAAGATACACTAACATTGTGTAGGACCACTACTATATATAGCCATATTTCATGTATGTGGAGGCAAAGAGACTCATTGGGAAGATTTCTTCCCTATTCATGCCAAGAAACCATAGCAGAAATTGGTGAATCTAGTACTCAGAGTGAAGGCAACACTAAAGAAGAAACTTCCTTTTCACCAATATCTAGCACACATAGAGAGGGAACATACTACAGCATGGGGGATGCAGTGGATGATGATCCTAAATGCCCAACATTTGATTCCACCATCACTAACTAGGAAAGGGCTACAGTGTTGAAGAATATCACTCCTTCATCCTTACCAGTCTTTTATGGGTTAATGACTGGGGATCTAGATATATTTATGTTTTAATTTGATTTCCTATGAAAAATTTATGATTATACTTTTGATGCTCATAGGCTCAAACTCTTCCTTGCCACTCTAAAAGATGCATCCCTAAGATGGTTCATGGGATTAGGCAAGGATGTTGTTCCTGATTGGGATACTATGAAGTCATTTTTCTTAGAGAAGTATCAGGACTATTGTAGGGGACCTAATAGGAGGAAAGATGACATTTTTGAAATGGCACAAAAGGATGATGAGCCATTAGAAGATTATGTGGAGAAACTTCAATTATTTGAATAAAAATCCGCAAAATAAATTGTCAGAAGAGTCCCTCAAGTTAGTATTTTTGAGGGGTGTCGATGATGATTGTATGGATGCCCTGAACCTTATTACACAAGGAGATATTTCTCAAATACCATTTTAAGAAATTTTTAAGGTTTACAGGAATTATTCTAGGACCTTCACTAAAATTCCAAGAGGAGATAGGACATCCACTAATGGTAAATCATCTACAGAGGTTTCAAAGATAGAGTTAAGAAACATGTCATTCAACATGAAGGAGGACATCATTAGCCACTTAGAAACTTAATTGGAGACTCTCCATATTAAAAATAAGTAGGAGGAAGTTGAGGCTATTCTCATTGAGTATTGTCCAAGTTGTAGGCAAAGAAAAACAAACTCTAAATACAAGAGAGTGGCCAGTATCCAACAAGATAAAGTTGAAAAACCTAATTTTCAGCCAATTGAAGGAGATGATGGAAATTTATTTTATTTAGCACAAAGGAGGCCATGGAAAAAATGACAAGGTATACCAAAATAACCCATCAGCTTTAATTCATCCTTTCCTATTGGGAATCAAAAGAAATCTGCTTGGAACTCTCATCCCTAGATAGCAAACCAAAACCAATGGAAAAACCCTCAACAATGTCCACAACCCTAGAAAAATTGGAACCAACAGTAGAAAAATTCTTGGCCATAACAAAACTTCCAAGGTTCCAATTAAAATCCATAATGGCCAACACAGTAGAATTAGTGGCAGCCTTAATGGCAAAAAGGTCAACAATGGCAGCAACAAAGATAAACTATCAGTAGCCTATGCTTCCACCTCCACAACAACAACAAGCTATTATGCCTCCATCAAATCTTACATCCCAACCACCCAATCCATCACAAATACATACCCAACATGCACCTAACCCTAACACTAAGCCTATTAAACAAGATTATACTAACAAAGCTATGCAATACCCCACTTATGGGGTAGAGGTGAGTGATTTCCACCTCAGATCAGGAAAAAAAATTGTTGGACCTTCATCCCCTCAAATTATAGAGATGTAGGATGAGGAAACTATAGTTGAACCTTTAGAAAAAACACCTTTGGAACCTGAGTCAAATCAGGTATACCAAACTACCTCAAGTCTAAATCCACCTTTTCTTGAATTCCTAACTTTTCAAAACATCACACATAGGTTGAGATAGACATCTTAGGTCAATTAAAGGATGTGAGCATCAATATTCCACTTATCTAAGCTATCAAATACATCCCTATTTATACCAAAATTATAAGGGATCTATGTCTTAAGAAACCAAGAATAAAAAGGAAAGATCCTCAGAGAGTCCATGTCTTGGGAAACCTTACAGATATCATGTTATGGAACATTACTGTCTCTAAGTATATAGATCCTGGTAGTCCAGTAGTGGACATTAAGATTAATGGAACCCTTATTAAGAATAATTTGATAGACTTGAGGGAAAAAATCAATGTTATGACAAAAGAAACAATGCAGTTACTTTAGTTAGCCAACCTTAGACGTACACAAACTGTTTTATAGCTAGCCTAACATTTAAGCCTAAAGGAATCATTGAAGACTTCTTTATTGCATTGGATTCTTGGGAATATCCTGTTGATTTTATAGTTTTACAACCAAAGGTTAATCTTGCAAACTACCCACTCATCCTAGGCAGACCCTAGTTAGCTACAACCGATGCATTTAAAGGTTGTAGGTCTAGCAATATGATAATATCCAATGGGACAATCACCAAGAAATTGGTTCTCTATCCTCTAGCCCAACCTTATGCTGACCTTGAGAAAACTATTTGACCCACTTTGGGTTCGGAAGACAACTATTCTCTGCAGAAATTGATGACCATAGAACATAGCCCTTTATTGGATGATCAAGATGAAGGTGAGTTTATTGCTCACATAATCCAAAATGACTACAACAAAATCCCAAAACAACAGGACTTCCTTGTATGCCTACAAGACCCCTTGCAAAGCATTATACCCACTATTTCCTTAGAAGAAATATCTCAAATATTTCAATCATTACTACCTCAATAGTTTGTACCCATCATACCAAGTGACCTATCATCTGTCCAAGAATCATCCAAGGAATTGGAAATCCTCCCAAGAAAAAAATTAAACATAAATAATTCCTTTAATGAAGAGTGAAAAAATTATCTACACACATTGTTGCAAGCACACTCAATAGCATATGCATGGGATTACAATGATATGAAAGGCATAGATCCTGACTCATGTATGCAAAAAAATTATATCAATGATGGTTATAGACCCGTTCGACAATCTTAGAGACATATGAATCCTACCTTGAGAGACATAGTGAAAGCAGAACTTCAAAAGCTCCTTGATACAGGTTTTATCTATCCTATAGTAGATAGTGAATGGGTCACACCTTTAGTAATTTTTCTCAAGAAAGGTGGAAAATGGATAGTTTGTGTAGACTACAAGGAACTGAATACAACAACTAGGAAGGACCACTTTCCTTTGCCCTTCATAGATCAAGTGCTTGACTCTCTAGCTGGGAAAAAGTAATTTTCATTTCTAGATGGTTTCAGTGGTTAAAACCACATTAAAATTTCTCTAGAGGATCACGACAAAACTACATTCAAATGTCCTTAGGGTACTTATGCTTACTCTATTCTTCCCTTTGGATTATGCAATACTCCATCTACCGTTCAAAGGGAGTTCCTCAGCATCTTTTCTCATTATGCTCATGACTATATGGAAATATATATGGATGATTTCACTACATATGGTGAGACTTATGAGGAAGCCCTCAACAATCTGGAAAAGGTACTGAAAAGATGTAAAGAACACAATTTCTCACTCAACAATGAAATTTTTTTCATGATGATGACACATGGAATTGTATTATTACACTTTATATCCAGCACAATGATTCAAGTTGATCCACACAAAATATAAATTATATCTACATTACCTATTCCACATAAGTAAAGATATATCATAAGCTTCCTTGGTCATACAGGATACTACAGGAGGTTTATTAAAGACTTCAGTAAAATTGCTACACCTTTACTTTTTTTGCTAAGTAAGGAGATTGAATTTGAATGGACATTAGAATGCCAAAACTCATTTAAAGAGCCGAAGAAAGCCTTGAATTAAGCACCTATTTTGAGGGGACCTAATTGGACTCTAGCTTTTCTTATACATAAAGATGCTTCCGAATTTGCTATTGGAGAAGTTTTAGGTCAAAAAGAATATGCAATTTACTACATCAGCAAAAATCTTCAAGGAGTGGAGTTGAACTATACTATCACAGAAAAGGAGATGATTGTAGTAGTGTATGCTATTAATAAATTCAGGCATTACACTACTAGTTATTATGTGGTTGTAAAATTGTGGAGTAATTAGTAAAACTAAACACACATCAATGAAGATGTTTTACATAAAAGGAATTGAAATAACAAATTGAACTACTATCACTATCATCTCAAATCATCTCATTGCTCTCTATTCTCAGTAATCTCTCAATTCATGCTCTCATATTTGTGTGTTGTACATGAATCTACAATATGGCAACCTAAGAAACAAGATACTATATGAAATGTAAAGCTAAATGCCTACATCTATATATTTTTGATGTTTTTTATTACAATGCTAAATGATATGATGGAATGTTGCTATATTCAAATGATGCTAAGATGATTGTTGTAATTGAAGATGCAATTCTAAATGAAATGATGTAGGAAAATAAAACAAATTAAGATACTAATGCTAAAATTGCCATGATAATACTAATAATGAACTAAAATTCCAAATGCTAACTAAAATGCTCTCAAAATGCTCCCAATTGCTAATATGATTTCTGTAGCATAATTTTATGATCAAATCCTTCTTGGAAATCTATAGAATTACCTTCTATTTATAGATTTTTCCAAGTCTGGGATGAGGTGGCAAAGATGGATGGTCGAGATCGTGATCCTGGGACATCAACGGTGGAGCACAAAGAGGTTGGAGGTTTGGACATCAAAATCTATAAATGGTAAAAATTCTAACACACGTTATTAGTAGCATGATTAGTATTTCAAAACAAAGCAAATATTCAACATCCATATGAGATAATACATCATGCAAATAAATGCAAATAAATGACAAAGATGAACAAAGCATGTAAGACATGAAATATACCTATACCATATTCGATTGGTGCACCTTTGGTATGTGAAGGAGCCCTTTCCCAATCCCTGATAAGCAAGATTGCCAAGATGATAGACAATGATATGCAAAGTGAACTCAAGTTGCCTATAGTGATAGTACTCAAATTGTAGATGATAAATGAGAGAAAAGTTATTGAATTGATAGGAAATTGAGAGAGGAGAGGCCAAGATTAAGAAATGTGGGACTAAAACCCAACAAATGAGAGAGAGCCACTTGTCACAATGTGATTGGCCTATGATTGTGCAAGTTTTGGCCAATGTGCCCATTTCAAATTTGAAAATGGCAATAAATGAATATGGTTGAGGGATTTGGGGGGAATTTTGTTTGAACAAAAAATTCAAACAAGGGGAGTTAAAGAGGGCATATTCCTTGGGAATATGCCTTGTGAGGAAAATAGGGGTTTTTAATAAATCAAATTAAATGATTTATTATGCAAGTGGATGGGACATGGGTTAGTCTTAGCATTAATCAGAGATTTGACTAATTAAGCTAGTGATTAGGTAGTGTGACATTTGATTTTCATTTTTTTATTTGTTTTAAATAAAATGAGAGGAAAATGAATATTGACCATTTAATTAAATATATGTGATTTAACTAAATGAAGAGACTTTAGGAAGTTGATTAATTAATTTGAGAAGAAAATGATCAACTATGATGTTTAATCACTAATGTTCATTTTGCATGTCTACATTTTGCCCCTCTTTGAAGCAATTTACTCGTTGCATTGGTTCAAAGAATGATGTCGCTGACATCAAAATTTAAAAAAATATGATTTTTTCAGATGCCCCAACGAAAAGAAGTATGTTAGTACATTTCCCCCTCGAGAGATTGAGCAAAAAGATTTGGTTTGGGGTCGATCTCGCGATAAAGAGGTTCAAAATGGATGTATGGGTGGTTAGACTATATGATCTATATGATAATGATGATGTAGATGAGATGTTTGGAAGATGCTTAGAATAACAAATTTGTATTATCCTAAACAACTTAAATGATTATGAAAATGAGATGTTTGGGAGATAGATGAGATGGATGATGTTGTCCTATGATGATATGATGTGATTATTTAGGATGGATGCATTGTTAGTGCGAAAGAGGATAGAAGATTGAGAGGGATCAACCCTTGAATCCAAGAAGATGCAGAAGCTCAGCAAGCCAAAGTTATTAAGAACCAAGATGGTGTTGCGCCGAGTGTGATGGACTTTGACTCGTCAAATAGATAGGAGTACTCTTGTTCACACTTGACAAATGAAACCTTATTCGGAATGTGGTTCAGATATTCTAAACATCTCAGGCCAAAACATAAGAAGGAAATCCTTCTTATGTGGTCAACAAGACACCTAAAACATCCTCCCTACAAACAAAACAAAGTACGCATGATGAAGTTATTTTACAAGAATATCCAACAAGCACATCAAATAAAAAGATAATGATCATTGCCCCACTCCTTTCTCTCTAAAACTGTTTTGTTTAGGCATCATCGAGAGGTCCTTGGAATGAGCACAAAATAAGATAAGTCTAAACAAGACCAAGATAAAGTAAATAAACAAGCTAATGTTCTTCGTACCGCTAGCCAAGGCTAAACTACGGGATTACCTGATGCTAATGTCCATCGCAGGAAGGCCGCATTCCTAGGACATGTTGTGATCAGGGTTTTGATGAGATTGGATTGGATGATAAGCTATTGATACTCTAAGTTGACCAACTTGTTGACTCATTGATCTAGACTTGAGACTTTGATGATTGAGCATTCACTTTTAAACCTGCTAGACTTGCTTCTGACTGATTTACCAAAGGATGAAAGTGATGATTGATTTATTATGAACTATGATTACTATGAGTGAAAAAGAAATGAGACGGGTGCACCATTTTGGATTTTTCAGATGTTTGGATGTTTTTGGTGATTTTGAGAAAAAAAAATTGAGGCTGTTTTGATTTTCGTATTTTTCAATGTTTTTGGTATTTTCAAGGTTTACGGCGAAGAGACTAACCTGAAGACCTATCCTAGGGGTCTTGGGGGCTAATCAAAGATTAGCCTTGCCTACATTATACATGCAAAGACCACGTAGTTTGACTGACGACAGACTTGACTTAATGACAAGATGGATGGGCAAACAAATTGTCATCGCGATGGATGCCTAAAAGACTGACCTAAAATGTAAAATAGATGGGCAAATGGATTGCCAATGCAACAGACGCCTAAAGGACTGACCTAAAATGTCTCAGGGGATGATCAAAAATCAACCTTGCCTACATTCAAGCTTAGAGATGACGTAGTTCAGCCTAGGTGGAAATCTGACAAGACTCAATGATGAATTTTTTTTGAAGATTTTCAACATGTTTTTTATTTTTGATATGATTTGGATTTTTTGCATGATTTTTGATTAATTTTTTTTAATGTTTTTAAATTTTTGATGAATTTTCTGAATTTTTTTGGATTTTTGATGAAGTTTTGAATATTTTTGGATTTTTGATATGTGATGATATCAGTGCTCTGTTTTGAGATTTTGTTGAAAACCAAGCTTAAGGTTGATTGATCAGATCAATGGATTGATAGCTTCATATGCTTTGAGAAACTTTATATATTTTTTCTAAGTATCTTTCAGACCAAAAAATTCCATAATATGCTATCCTTTCATAACATACCTTGCAACTTTGAACCTAGTTTGAGAATATGAAATATGGTGATAATATTCATAGTATTGCATGATTTAAATATCAGAATGTATGCATATGAATAGAATTTATTTATTTAATTATGAAGGTTGGTTGTATATGTATGTTGTATAGATTAACCTCTCTACAGCTTAGCACATGGTGACAAGAATGGAGAATTTGTAGCAAGAACCAAAGTAGCAGAATAGGGGATCGGTAAAGTTCAAACCACCTAAAGTGCAGGAAGCTATAGAGATGAACGTGAACCATCATGGAAGAAATAAATACTAAAGAATGATACTTTTTCTAGAACTCTTAACAATTTCTTATGTGTTTCATTGAAGTTCGTAGTTAAATAGGTCTCTTCTTCCTTTCCAGATAGAATTAATAAGTCAATCTTAATTTCATATCCTCATATCTAGGAGTGGGATTAATGGTTGCAGTTAGTTAGCAGTTTGAATAAGTCTCCCCATTTTTGTATAAAGTTAGGGGATGAGTTCATAGAAAAGTTAGCTGGCTGTTACAAGTTATTAAGCAATTAGTCATTTTCCAGTTTCAAGTTATCCAAAAATATGTTTTTGATTAAGTAAGCAGGGAAAAGGCCCTGACCCTTACAGATTAGTACAGCATAGTAAAGAACAACATCCATTCAAAATAGAGATAGGATGAAGCAACTCTGAGAGACACTTCCCCTACCCAAAAATTAAAAACTTAACCAATACCCTCTGAATCAAACATTATATGCCTACCAGACATAGCAAAAAAATATGACCAATTTTTTCTTGAAATCCCACTAGTAGAACAAGTTATAACCGAATAACCTTAAAGTAGTGTCCATATAATCCCACTAGTAGAACAGGTTATAACCGAATAACCTTAAAGTAGTATCCATATAAAAACTAAAACTATTAACAAAAATATATCTTAGCATATGATAGTCCAAGCACCACCGTCCAGTAATAGTCTTAAAACCACTAGTAGTAGCAAATAAAACCATAATAGGAAGAGACAAAAAAGAAAAACAATGACCAACAATTAAGAATCCTTGATCAAACTCCAAGCTTTCAGTAGGTCTTCAATAGTGTCTTTGACCTTCTCCTTAGGCTCTATCTTTCTTGATAAATCCTCTTCATCCTCCATCGCCCTTTTCCTTTGTTGCTTCTTGATTTTTCCTAGACTTGAAACCAAAGCCATATCCACATTTTTCATAATAGAATTCACCATAGTACACAAACTCTTCACAACCTTTTCAAGGGTCTGGAATTTTCTTTCCTTATCATCCACTTGAATCATTTTTTCCATCAATTCCAACCTCTCCTCCACCCTTCTAATTTTATCAATGTCAAAACCTGCAAAATTCTCTTCACTAGGGTTTTTTATTTCCATCACCTCTAGGTCCTTGGTTGCATTTTCGTTATCCATAGCCCTAACATCATCTTCATCAGCCTCCTAAATCTCTTCTTGATTTGAATCCCCTTCCATTTCCTCATTGTTTGAATCCTCCTCCTCAATAGATTCAGCACTAAGACTATTCGAGATTTCCTCTAAAGAGGAATCAAAATCTTCTTTCACTACCTTCTTTCCCTTACTATATTGAGAACCATAGACACATTTTTCTCCTAAATTTTTTGACTTTTTACACTACCCGACCCTTTAGATGCTGCCAAAGCAAGCCCGATAGACCTTCAACCCATTAGGGTAGAACAATTTGGGTTCTTATTGTCATCCGAGATAGTGATAGTCTTTGGGTCTACTCCCAATTCTTGGATAAGCATTTTCCTTTTTTTATTTGCATCAGGGCCGATAAAAACAACACTTCATTTTTCAAGAGTGGCTATAAGAAGAAGTCTTAGTAAGTTTTTTAGATGGGGTATGAGGGCAACTCTCAATGAGCTCAATTTTCACAGAGCTCTTAGGGGTAGCATTTTAAGCTAACTTGAGGGAAATATTACTTTGTAGGGAAGTGGCCAACACATATTTACATATAGCACAAATTATTCCCTAGTGTAAATGAGTATTTGCACCATTGGTTAAGCTCTAACTCAAAGAAGAGAAGAGAAAGAAAGGCAGGTTAATCTTCTCAAGGTGTTAGATATGGTTAAGAATTAGGAAGTGGTAGCCATGAACCGAATGGAAGTGACCTTCCAACATGAAATATTTCATCACAAAATAACACGCATTATGGTATGGGGGAGGAAGTAAAACCCTAGAATAACCATTCTGGAATCTCTCAGCCTTCTCTTTATCTTCAAAAAATTTCTCAATATAATCTTGGTATTTACCATTACTTACCTTTGCCACCTTTTTTCCTTCATAGGCTAGTCCCGTCACCTTAGCTATAAGCTTTGTGTCCACTTTGAAATGGAGATCTCCCATTTCAACCTTGTCGTGCTTCCAAGAATTGGAAAACTTATAACCCAACTATTCATTTACCCATCCATGGCAGCAAAGTACAGGGTAAACCCAGCTCTTTCAAAAAGCCCCAATAGCTTTTAGTTTTTTCACAAAGAATCATACTTACATGACTTCATTCTCTTCCTTGGACCTCCCATGGTGTTTTGTTTGCAGTGATATTTTTTTGGAAGGGGAAGCTCTTTTCTCTACCAGTCATCATTCTCGACAATGGAAACCAGCAACTCAAAAACTCAGTTTGAATGGAAACCTTGTGATTGTTCATTTCATAAAATAATGGCTCAAAACATTTGGTAGGTTTTTTGAAAATGAAGTAGAGTTAGTTATCACCTTTTCGAGCCCCATCATAATTAAGTCTGATAGCTCTACCACCCTTCTTAGTCATGATTATATTTAATTTATTACTTGTCTTTGCGTCCACCTTAGTACATATCAATATGTCATTTCCAATATCATAATCTATATTTTTTGCAGTGCATATTTCTTTCATTATTTTCTCATTTAATGCTTCCTTTTCAAAGTATGAGACAATCCAAATACGTTTTCATTTCCATTTGGTTTCTCTCATGTCTTTAGGATTTGTTGTACCTTTTCCCTCGTGCCACCCAATCCATCTTGTCAACTTGCTAAGATGCCACCAAGGATTCCTCATGACAACAGGACTCCTAGATTCGCCAATCATTTTAATTATTAATCCACTATCCATAATTAATCTAAAATTCCAATCCATCCATCACTCCCATTCTATCCTTAGCAAATATTTCTTTTAATTGATTTGAAAGATTAGAGAAATCCCAATATTTTAAAACTTCATGTCTTAGGGAAAAGTTAGCCATTGCATCCATGGCCATATTTCCCTCCCTAAAAGTATGGTGGATTTTGTAATGTTGGAAAGACTATAACACAAATTTACAGTCATCCAGAAGGTCTTTAGTTTCCCAGGGTGCTTTAGCTAAATTGTTAAGATAATCAATAATAATCTTAGAGTTGCCATCAACAATGACCTTCGTGTACCCATTGTCTTTGAGATAACCAATTCCAACCCAAACAACGTAGGCTTCAGCAAAGTTATTTGTTGTTGTTCCCAGGCCTTTGTTGTATCCTGCAAGATAGATTCCTCTTTCATCCCTAACCACTCCTCTCACTCCTATTTTCCCCAAATTTCCTTTTGAGAATCCATCAAAATTACATTTCACCCATCCTGGATTAGGGGGAATCTAGACAATATTTTTTCTTAAGATTTGTTTAGCCCAATTCACATTATTGAGGTTGTGAGAAATATCCCATTGCTTCTTTATTCTTAGCTCTTAATAGGTAGGCCCTTGCTTAGACTGGGGGTACTTACAACTCCCAGTATTTTTTGAATCTGTCTCCTTATAATCATGCATAGCTCCTTACTAATATTAGCATCATCCCTAAAGACCCTATTGTTTCTTTCTTTCCACACACTGCAAGTAACAAATAGGGGGACCTACCCCATAAATCAAGAATAATATTATGAGAGTAAGGGCTCAAGCACCACCCTTCAACAAAAAATTTAACCGAGACAAGGAAAACCCATTCAACCTTAAGCATCTCTAGGAAGAAATCCTAGACTTCTTGAGCATAGGAGCACTGAAAGAAAAAATGCATAATAGTTTATTCTTCTCTATTGCAAAGGTAACATTTATTAACTAAGTACCAACCTCTTTTCTTGAGGTTCTCAATAGTTAGAATTTTTCCATGTATCACAACCCACTAGAAACTGTTAATTTTAGGGATTAATTTCTTTTTCCACACATTATTCCAATTAAATACTCCCATTGTAAGAGGTTGCAAATCCATAGCCTCGTAGGCTGACTTAACAGAAAACTTCCCGGTAGCATTTTTTGTCCAAATGTATTCATCTACTCTATTTCTTGAAAAGAGGTCAAGATTCCTAATTAAACTATACAAGAAGTCCAAAGAAGCATCCCAATTTGGTTGTCTACCACCCCTTAGAACATCATTATTCAAAAAAAATTTAAAGTCAATCCATTTTGGTCTTGAACCATCCCAATCAAAATAGTTAGAAACCAGCTTACCAATGCTTCTTTTTAGTCTTATTTTGATTTGTTGGAGGCTATCTCTAGCAGATAAGAGAGCACATGTGGGCCAAGCATCTTCCCAAAAGTTAGTTATAAGCCCATTACCAATCCTAAATTTTTCTCCTTTTAGTCAGGGTTCCTTTGATTTTTAGTAGATTGTTTCAAAAGATAGAGCCATAAGGTAGCTCCTTTTTCTTGAGAAAACAACAAGCCACCTTATTATTTAAATACTTAGCCCTTAGGATCTGTACCTAGTGTTTTGCACCTTCCAAAAGAAACCAGCCCATTTTTTCCACTAGAGCCTCATTGAACATTTTTATTCTTCTAATTCCCAAGCCTCCTCTCTTTGGTTTACAAATAGTTTCCCACTTAATGATTTCCATTCTTTCCATTTCTTCCACACCTGACCATATGAATTTACTTTGAATCATTTCAATTTTATTTGCAACATAAGCAAGGATATTGAACAAAGAGAGGTAATAAACATGAATATTTTGTAGGGAATCTTTTAGAAGTTGAATCTTCACAACAAAGCTCAGTAGTTTTCCTTTCCATCCATCTAGTTTCTTTTGTATCCTCTCCACAATACAATTCCAGTAGTTGCTATTGGGATTTTTAGAGATTAGAGGTAGACCCAAGTAAGTAGTAGGAAATTCCACTTCTTGACACCCTAAGATATTTATAACTTTGTATTTAACAATCTAACTGGTATTAAAGAAGTAGATTTTTCTTTTCTGATAGTTTATAAATTGGCCGGATAGCTTAGCATATTGATCAAGAGTAATTTTCCATTAATTTTCTTCAACAATAGATTCCTCCCCCTTAAGAATAGTATCATCTACGAACTTTTGATGTGAGGTAGGGGGTAAAGAGGAAGCAATACAAAAACCTTTTAAGGTTTTTTTTGCAATTTGTTTCTGTATATTGCGGCTAAGAGCTTCAGCAACAATAACAAACAAGTAGGGTGATAATGGGTCTCCTTGTCTTAGACCATGACCTGGAGATAAAAAACCATTAGGAACCCCATTAAATAGGATAGAGTACCTTAGAGCAGTGACACAATATTTTATTAACTTGAGGAATTTACCATTGAATCCAAATTTTTGAGAACATTAAATAGAAAATTCCAAGAGACCCGATCATATGCTTTTGAAATGTCCAACTTTAGAACCATGCCCTTTTTTTTTGTGGTCCATAGAATGTAGCACCTCATGGGTATAAATGGTAGCACCTAATATTTTTCCTCCTTGTACAAATCCCTTCTGATTCACAACAATCATTTTTCTCAAAACTACTTTCAACCTGTTGGCCATAATTTTAGAGTGAATCTTATATGTGGTGTTACACAAGTTGATAGGTCTATAATCATTCATAGAAACAACATCACTATTCTTAGGGATCATAACTATAAAGGTGGTGTTCATCTGATTTAAAAGCTTTCTCGATCTAAAGAAGTCCTTCACCACATTAAATAAGTCTGGAGAGACTATGTCACAATAGACTTGGAAGAAACTTGGGGGAAATCCATCCAATCCTAGCGCTTTAAAAGCACAAAATGAGAAAAAAAAACCCTTAACCTCCTTCAAAGAAATAGACTTGGGTAATTATTTTAGGTCCTAGTCCGTAATAGCATTGGGAGAAGTCATTTAATTCAAAACTATCAACCATTGGCAGATCAAAAAAAATTGAAAAGAAGGAAATGGCCTCCTGAGCTAGATCCTCTTCACTATCAAGTCTAGTCCCATTATAAGTATTTAAGAATCTTATCTTGTTTCTTGCTCTGTGATTCAAAATGGATTGATGGAAAAACTTAGTGTTTCTATCCCCTTCTCTTAACCATTGGATTCTTGATTTTTGTTTCCAAAAAAAATCTTCCTTTTCGTTTATTCTATACCATTGAACTCTCAACTCCCTTTATTTATTGCATATCTCGTCATCCATAATTCCCAATTCCATTAAATCTTGGATCTCCTTAATTTTCAAGTCTAATTCTTTCTTATTAATAAAGATGTTCCCACATGAATACTTGTTCCACCCCTTAACCTTTTATTTGATCCTTTTCAACTTCTGAGTTAATCAAAACATGGGAGTGCCATCACAAGGTAAATTCCACCATTCTTCAACCAAATATTTGAAGTCTAGGTGGAGTGACCACATTATCTCATATCTGAAAGAGTAAGGCCTTCTAGTCATTTTATCATCCCCTTCCAGAAGGAGAGCACTATGATAAGATCATGTTCTTGGATATGCAGTTAAAGAGAGATTTTGCAAGATCTTCCAATTAGAGAAAACAAGAAACCTGTCCAATTTGACTTGAATAAGGTGACTTCCCTACCTCCTATTAGACCAAGTAAAAAGAGATCCTATTAGAGGGATATCCATTAGCCCTACATAGTTAAGGAAACCTAAAAGGTCCATCATGCTGTCAGAAAAATTAGTTAGGCCTCCAATTTTTTCTAATGGGTATAATGGGGAGTTGAAATCTCCTCCCAACATCCACATCTCATCTTTTCTATTGGAAATGATTCCATCCAGCATATTCCACAAATCAATCCTTTCCAATCTCAAATTAGGACCATAAATTTTGACCATATTCTATTTGGCTAAAGTAGCATTATCTTCTAGACTAACTAAGAGACTATTTTTATCATTTAAATCCAACCTTCCAACAAGCCTTGAGGAGTTCTGAAAATTTTCAATCCACCTGAGGCTCCCTCAACACCACTAACTTCAAAACTAGCACTGGGCCAAAGCCATTTTATAACTTTCTCAAAGCTTTCTCATTTCATTTTAGTTTCCTGAATCATTAAGATATTCAGTTTCACATAAGACAAACACGCCTTCAATAGATGTTTATAGGGGATTAAGTCTCCTAAAATTCCAAGATAGTATATGCATTGAAATAAGACAGAAAGACCAGTATCAGCTGATACTACTCAAAGTGGGAGAATAAACTCCCTTACTTCTTTTTTGATTTATTCCCTACCAAAGAGTCAAGAGTTTGTTGCTTTCTTGCAGCCACATCTCTTGCTATTTCTTTAATCCTTGATTCTTTTAGTTGAGTTCTTCCCACTTTGTTACTTCCTCCTACATTTGGTTTTTTCTTTTTCCTTGATTTGGTATTTATCCATTCTTCATCTACCACGCCATCTTTTTTAGGAGAACAAGAGTTTATCCCGCTTTTCCTGGTTCCATCTTGGTTGTCCTTCTCATTATTACCTTCTAGCATGTATCCATCCCCCAAATTTAGGTCTATTGTAGGGGGCTCAGTGCAAGGATTTTGGGGTTTATCCATTTGGCTGACAATCTCTCCTTCCTCAAAAGGCACACCAAGTTGTTCTCCCTCCACTAAATCTTGAGATAAGATGTTATCCCACTTTCCAATACCTGATTCAAGAAGTTTTTCCCCTAAGGGTGAGGAAAAAATCCAATTTTCCACTCCATCCAAAGAAATCCCACCCACACTCTTCATAAGACCACCTTCTTTTGAGGCTAGGTCCTTCATACCTTTCCCTTCTTGAAAGTGAGGCTTTGCCATATTTGAGAGCAGAAAAACCCTTGTTAGGAGTTGAACAACTAGGCTCCTTTATTAGGTTCATAGGAGACACATTCTTCAAAGGAGAGCTCTGTTGTGTTTCAATTTGGGGCAATCTAGATTCCAGTGGGACTTGGTTGCAAAAATATTGCAAATGCTCAAATTTATTACACCCTTTGCAAAAGACCATAGCTTTTTCATACTCCAACGGATGCACCCATCTTCCAATTTTATATTTTAAGGTCACATAGGTGGGAAGAACTATGTTAACCGCAACATTCACACACATCCTAGCATACACCAAATAGGTCTTAAGGAGGGTCACTTTATCCACTGTATCCAAAGTTCCAAAAGAATCAACAATCCCATTAAAAACATTATGGTGCCAAAATTCTAGTGGCAAGCCAGGGATCCTAACCTAGGTGGGGGCTACTATCCCTGGGTCAAGAGAGGCATCAAACCCTAGCTTCCACTTACACAGGGATAGGATATTCTTGAAACTTCTATCAAAGGCCCATGGGCCCCTCATGAGAACTTTAATCATATCCTCAGGGATAACAAAGGTAAACATAAAAATACCTTTAGGCATAACACTTATAGGAACACTACCCTTGAGATTCCAAGTGTCAGTGGCCCACTTGTGTGCCTAGTCAATATTAGGATGGCCAAAAAAAAACTTCCCAACCAAGGATAGCTTCAGACCCTCCAAAGCATCATTCATGATTGCATTTGGGACATCCACTTCATCCCCCACAACAGTACAAAAAGTAGACAAGGATTCTTGAGGCATCTTAGATGAAACCTTTCCTCCAACAAGCTTTTCCATGTAAGAGGAAAACGTTTCTCCAGCTAACAGAATTCCCTTACCCCTAGGAGAAGAAACAGATTTGTTCAAACCCCTAGGAGAAGAAACAAATTTGTTCAAACCCCTAGGAGACGAAATAGATTTATTCAAACCCCCAGGCAAGGAAGCATGTGAATTACCAGGCATACATTCAGTTCCCCCAGAAGGAGATGGCATGCCATTCATGGATAAAGCAGAGTTCATAGGTGGGCCTAAGCCCTAATGGGGCCCTCGCCAGGCTGATTCATCAAGCTATAGAACATAAATTTGAAAATAAAGAAGCACACGCGTAGAGAAAGTATCTTAGAGAAACTGCTAACTATCTTCAAAGACCTGTTCTTACATTTTTCATTGTTTATTTTTCTTTTCAAGTATTAGGACTATTAGATACCATCCTTTTCAACACCAAGATACTAACATTGTGCAAGACCACTTGAATTAAATTGATATTTCATGTATGTGGAGGTAGAGAGATCCCTTGGGTAGGTTCCTTCCCTCCACACACTAGGAAGTTATTATAGAAATTGGTGACCCTAGCACTCAGAGTGAAGGTACCACTAAAGAAGAAATTTCCTTTTCACCAACCTCTAGTGCACATACACAAGGAACATAATGCACCATGGGTGATGTAGTAGATGATGATGATGCCCGTCCAATATTTGGGTTTCCTATTACTGACCAACAAAGAGCTACAGTGTTGAATAAAATTCCTCCTTCGACCTTGAGAGTTTTCTATGGGTTAATGATTGAAGACCCAAATACATTCCTCTTTGAATTTGATTTCTTAGACTATACTTCTGATGCATATATGCTAAATCTTTTTCCTTCCACTCTCAAGGATGTAGCGTTGAGATGGTTCATGGGATTAGGTAAAGATGTTGTTCCTGATTGGGGCACCATGAAGACACTGTTCTTAGATAAATACCAAGACTAATGTAGAGGGCGTGACAGGAGGAAGGATGATATATTCTGAATGACACAAAAGGATGATGAGACTTTAGAGGATTATGTTGAGAGATTTTAGTTTTCTCTCAAGAAAAACCCCCAAAACAAGTTGTTAGAAGAGTCTCTCATGCTAGTCTTTTTGAGAGGATTTAATGAAGACTATATTGATGCCTTGAACCTCATTGGCCAGGGAGATATTTCTCAGCTACAATGTTTAGACATTTGTAAGGCCTATAGGAACTATTCTAGGACCTTCACAAAAATTCCAAGATAAAATAGAACATCAGTTCTTGGTAAATCTACGTGGGTTTCAAAAGTAGAGTTGAGCAATCTATTATCCAATATGAAAGAGGATATAATCATTCATTTGGTAACACAATTGGATACTCTCCATATTAAGAAAAATCATGAGAAAGTTGAGGTTATGCTCACGGAATATTGTCCAAGCTACAGGAAAAGAAAAGAAAATTATAAATGCAAAACAGTGGCCAACATCCAACATGATAAAGTTGAGAAGCTTGATTTTCATCCCATTGAAGGAGATGATGAATAAATATTTTAAATAACATAGATGAGGCCATGGAAGTAGATACAAGGTATGTCTTAAGACCCCCTTAGCTTTAATTCATCTTTTCCTAGTGGAAACCAAAAATTTTCTACCTAGAACTCTCAATCCTGACAAGTAAATCAAAACTAGTGGAAAAATCCTCAATAGCCAAACCCTCAACCAAATTGGAATAAACAACCAAATCCTTGGCCATGACAGAACTTTCATTGTGCCAATTACAATCCACACTGGTCAACCCAGCAGAATTAATGGAAGCCTTAAAGGTAGAAAGGTCAACAATGGCAGCAACAAAATATGAATTATCAATAGCCAATGCTCCCTCCTCCACAACAACAAGAAGCTCTAATTCCTCCATAAAATCCTACATCCCAGCCACCCAAACAATAAATACCTACCTCAGATCATGAAAACAACTTGCTAGACCTCCATCTCCCGAAATGGAGGATGAGGAACCTACAATTGAGGCTTCTGATAAACCATCTTTGGAGCTTGAACAAAATTAGGTGCACCAAACTACCTCAAATCCCAAGCCACCTTTTCTTGAATGCCTAGCTATGCAAAAACATCACACACAAGTTGAGCAAACCTTTTAGGGCAATTGAAAGATCTAAACATAAAAAATCCACTTATCCATGCTATCAAAGACATCCATTTCTATACCAAAACTATAAGGGATATTTATCTTAAGAAACCAAGCAAGAAAAGGAAAGATCCATAAATAGTTCATGTTTTGAGGAAGCTTGCAAATATCATGTTGGGGAACATTGCATTCCCTAAGTACACTGATCCTGGTAGTCCAGTTGTGGAAGTTAAGATCAATGGGACCCTCATTAAGAATACTTTGATAGACTTGGGGGAAGCCATCAATGTCATGACAAAATAAATAATGCAATTGCTTTAGTTGGTCAACCTCAAGCCCACACAAACTATCTTGCAATTAGTTGATAGGTCCATGGTCAAGCCTGAGGGAATTATTGAAGACCTAGTTATTGCATTGAATTCTTCAGAATACCCTGCAAACTTCATAGTGTTGCAACCCAAATTGAATCTTGTGGGTTACCCACTCATCCTAGGCAAGCCTTGGTTGGCAACAACTGATGCATTTATAGGCTACAGGTCTATTAAAATGATAATATCCAATGGGACAATTACAAAGAACTTGGTTCTTTATCCACCTACCCAACCATATGCAGAGCTCAAGCACACCATTTGGCCCAATTTGGGTGAGGAGGAGGAAGATAACTATTCTCTGCAAACACCAATGACTATAGAGCGCAAACCCTTATTAGATGACCAAGATGAAGATGATCTCATTGCTCATATAATCCAAAATGATTGTGGTAGGAGCCCATGGCAGTAGGACTGTCTCATATGCCTACAAGACCCCCTGCAAAGTATTATACCTACTAATTCTACATAAGAGATATCATGGATATTTCATTTATTACTTCCTCAACAATGTTTACCAATTATACCAATCCTTGATCTCTCATCGGTTCAAGATTCATCAAAGGAATTGAAAATTATGCCAGGAAGGAAGTTAAATATCAACAATGCGTTGACAAAGGAATAATAGAATTCTCTACAATCAGTGTTGCAAGCACACTCAGTTGCATAGGATTACCATGATAGGAAGGGAATAGATCTTGATCTATGCATGCATAAGATTTACATTAATGATGGCTATAGACCAATAAGACAGACACAAAGATTCATGAATCCAACTCTAAGAGAGATAGTGAAAGGTGAACTACAAAATATTTTATATGTAGGTTTTATATACCCTATAGGGTGAAATCACAATACTATGTCTCACTTTTTGCCCAAGATGGACATTTACATCAATATTTTTAACTAAATATTCATCTTCTGAGACCTATAGAAGCTAAACCGTTAAGAATTTCAAGATGATGTAAACTAGTGGTTCATGGTAATTTGTGTGTAGATTCTAAATATTTTTATTTTTATTTTTTTGAATTAAATAATGAATATTTCAACATCTCCTTTAATAACTATTTTTAAACAGAAAACAACATTTTTAGAAAGTAACGTTTGTGTCATACAACATAACTTTTTTTCTATAAAGGATTAAATTCTAATTTTAGAAATATAGATTCTCAAAATAAATATCTAGGGAAAGGATATTTTTTCATAATTTTTTGTTGTATATTTTTTAAAAAATTAATTTTTGAAGTCACTGTAACTATAATTCAGACATACGTGTGTGTCGTACAACCTAAATTTCTGTGTATATATTGAAATCCAATTTTTTCTTTTTTGGTGAAACAAGGACATAAATGCCTAGGGAAAGGGTATTTTTTGAAAAAAATTTACAATGGTTTACTATTTTTCCACCTCTGCACAACAAAGAGCTTGATGTTCACAGAAAAACCTATGTTTAGTAAAAATTGAAAATTAAATACATAATAAAATGAAAATATATCAAATATATACTTGTTGGAAAGCTTGTTTTGAGGGCTAAAATCTTGAAAAATATAAATTTGAAATGACATTATTTGATCCCTCAAAAGGTAAATAAAAAGTGGTTTTTTGCCAACATTTTGATAGGTGCGAAGGAGACTCCATTGTGAGTATGATGTAATACTACAGGGGTTCTATCCAAGGGGGTATTATCTATCCCTCTTCAATTAAAACCCTTTAGATGGAGCCTCTCAAGAATTAAATCATTAGTTTTTTCTAAAAATAGTGATTTCAGGTAAAAATCAGCACATCCCAAAAGTGAGACACACTATTGTGGTAGCACCCTATATCAGACAGTGAATGGATGTCACCAGTAGTAATAGTTACCAAGAAATATGGGAAATGGAGAGTCTATGTTGATTACAGGGAACTAAATGCTGCCACAAGGAAGGATCACTTCCCACTGCCATTTATTGACCAAGTTCTTGATTCTTTGGTAGGGAAGAAATATTTATCATTTCTTGATGGCTTCAATGGTTATAACTAGATCAAGATTACACCAAAAGATCAAGATAAGACCATATTCACCTGCCCCTAGGGAACCTATGCATATTATTTCTTACCTTTTAGTTTGTGCAATGCTCCAACTACCTTCCAAAGAGTAGTACTCAACATATTTTCTAATTTTCCACATTACTGCATGGAGATATACATGGATGACTTCACCACTTATGATGAAATTTACGAGGAAGCTCTTAGTAACCTTGAAAAATTGTTAAAAAGGTCTAAGGAACATAACTTATCACTCAAAAATGAGAAGTGTTTCATGATGATGACACATGGAACACTATTGGACACTTTATATCCATCGCAAGAATTCAGGTTGATCCACACAAAATTGAGATAATATTTTCCTTCCTTGTTCCTTAGAAACAAAGAGATATTAGGATCTTCCTTGGTCATGCAGGATACTACAGGTGGTTCATCAAATATTTTAGTAATATTGCTACACCCTTATTTGTTTTGTTGAGTAAGGACATTGAGTTTGGTTGGACCTTTAACAGTCAACACTCCTTTGAAGAACTAAAGAAGGCTCTAACTCAAGCACCAATGTTGAGAGGAAAAAAATTGGACTCTCCCATTTTATATGCATGCATATACTTCATACTTTTCCATTGGTGCAATCTTGGGTCAAAAGGATGGCAACAAGGAGTACACAATTTATTATATCATTAAGAATCTTCAAGGGGTAGAATTAAACTACACTGTAACAAAGAAAGAGATGCTTGTTTTTGTGTATGCTATTAATAAATTCATATGTTATATTATTGGCTATCCAATATTTTTCCAATCAGATCACACACCAATTATGTATTTGATGAACAATCCAATAGTTGGGGGTAGGTTGGTAAGATGGCTACTTCTCTTACAATAATTTAACATTACCATTATGGATAAACCTGGAAAAGGAAATGTGGTGGAAGATTTCCTATCAAGACTACCAAAATAATCAACTGAAGGAGTGGTGGATGATTCATTTCCTGATGAACACTTGTTTGCTTTGCAAGTACAATTATCCTGGTATGCAGATATTGCTAACTATTTGGTCACCGAGCAGATTCCACCACATTTCTCACCAAGAGAGAAGAGATAGTTGATTCATAAAAAAAATCCTTATTCTTGGATATCTAGTTTTTTATGTTATATAGGGTCTGATAACATTATGAGAAGATGCATCAAAGAAGATGAGATTTTTTCCATCATGAAATCATGCCATGTTGAGCCATGTGGAGGTCATTTTGTAGCAAAGAGAACAACTTTTAATATCCTCACAACTGGATATTATTGGCCTACTTTACATAAAGATATTGTTAAATACACCAGGAGTTGTGATAGGTGTCAAAGGATGGGAAGTCCATCAAAGAGTGATGAAATGCACTTACAACCTCAATTGACATTGGCATCTTTTGACAAATGGGGTTTAGACTTCATTGGTCCAATCTCTCCTACCTCTAATAACAAGGAGTATATCCTTGTTTGCATTGATTACTTGATAAATTGGGTGGAAGATAAGGCCCTATAGGTTGCAAGAGATGGTAATGTGGCTAATTTTTTTTATGAAGATATTTTTACTAGGTGTGGAGTACCTAGAGAAATAGTCATTGACCAAGGGCCCCAATTTACTTTTGATCTAATCACCAAATTGGTTGAGGAATACCAAATTTAGACATAAGAAATCAGCACCCTATCATTCACATGCTAATGGTCCTATGAGGTCACAAATAGGGAGAATGAAAGTATTCTCACCAAGACAGTGCAACTAAATAGGAAATATTGGGCTTCAAGGTTACCTAAAGTAGTTTGGGCATATAGGACTACAAGGAAAACAACCACTGGTGTTTACACCCTATGAGTTAGTTTATGGAAAGACAACAATCCTTCCTATTGAGTTTGAATATAAAACATTGAGGAAAACAATAGAGATGGGAATGGATTTAACAGAAGCACAAAAGGAAAGGTTGCATTCTTTGAATGGGTTGGATGAGATAAGAATGGAAGCAATCCATCATACAAAGGTAATACAACAACAACCAATGAAATGGAATGATCAATACATTAAAATAGAAAATTTCACTATGGGATATTGGGAACTATTATATGATTCAAGGTATAAGGATTTCAAGGGTAAATTACAGTCTAGATGGTTGGGGCCCTATGAGATTAGCAATATTTACCCTAATGGAGTAGTACAATTGCATACCATTGATGTAGTTTGGTTCTCACTTCTTGTTAATAGACATAGACTAAATTTATACAAGAAACCAATGCAACATGATGACTTCATCTTTTTATTGATCCAACAATATGGTGCTCGCTATGAAGCTGAAATAGAAACTAATTCACATAGTCCTACATCAGTAATACAAGACATACTAAGCACGTCTGGTGATCTAGAGGTTGAGTTACACAACTCAACCCCTAAAATCACCTAGGCATAATTTCTCATGCTTTAACCCTACATGCACACACAACACATTATTTATGCACACACAATGCATTATCCATGATGTACATACTCTACTCTAGAGGGACCTATTCTTCAATTTATTCAGCATTTATTGGAACCTATTTTTGATGGGACCTGAAAAATAAATTTATCAAATGCAGATCGGCCCTATGCTTAGAGTACTGGCACCAACACCTGCTAAAATTAAAGCTATAAATACCTTGGCAAAGTTGAATTGTTTTTCCCATGCTTTCCACCAATATCACATGCCTCATTTATTTCACAATAAAGCATCCGTAGCAAGTACATCTCAAATCACCACCGCTAATTTTCCATCCCCTCCCATGAATTTAATGCCAATCAACTCAATTGCATGCCAAATTACATGTTTCTCTAGTTCCCAATTATGTCGTTATAATTTCCATCTCACACATATGATAGGTAACTTCTCATAATTAAACTAGGTTTCTTTTTGTATTCATAATTATTCTTAGTTTAAGTTATGCATGCTAAAATATTTCACCAGTACTTTCCATTATTATCCTTTCACCCCTACCAAGTCATGCATGAAGTGAGGTCACTTCAAATAAAGTTGGGGGAGGGGTATCATAGTCATGATTTTTTATTTTCTCCACCTAATTTTGTCAAATAGCATTTTATGTCATCCTCCTAAAAATTAAATACTTCTCTGTTATTTTTTATAATGTGATTTTTTCCCTAAAATAAGCTAAGATAAGGAGATTTTGCACTTAATTGAGCTAGAAGAAAGGGTATTGTGAAGTTACAGTATTGGGTATAAGAGAAAATATTTGAAGGAGCAGTAAAATAGGAGGGTTTTTAAAGGTGGTGGAGTCGTGCTTTGAGAAGAATTTGAATTCTTCAAGGTTGCAAAGCATTAAGATAATGGGAGGTGATGTTATACATAGAGAACCATCTGTGCATAAAGAAATATTAGAAGATCCAATGGTTTTACCCCTCTTTACCAGAGTGGGATGGTTAGAATATTTCTTAAAGTTGACAGAGTATGACAATGAAATGGCAAGAGATTTTGTAGCAACATTGCAATATGATGAGGTAATAGTGAGAGGGTTGGTAGTAGATGTCTTTGAAATGGAAATTTCTCAAGTCACAGGATTACCTCAAATAGAGTCTGAATACCTAGCTCGTGTAGATGCAGTGGTAGCAAGGGAGGAGTTTTGTGAGCAAGGAGAACTCTTGGACTTTACATGACAAGGTACAAAGTGGCTTTCCCTTCCATTATTTTGGGGAAATGTGCTAGCTATATCATTAAATATCTTACTTGTGATGGTTGTCACAACCTCTTATACATTGTACATTTTAAGTTGTTAAATAATTTACGTCATGATAAATTGGTAAATGTACCCAATTTCCTATATAATATGTTGAAGAGAATGGTAATTGAATACCAAAGGAAACAAATGAACACCACACTATCCCATCATTGCTTAATAATCCTACTGGTTAAAAGGAGTGTGTGAATTCAACACTTGCTTGTTAATTGGGATGATTTCAAAAATTGCAAGGATATCACTGAGTTGCTTTAGGTACCTAAAGAGAGGATGAACCTCAACCTGGGTTTGAACTAGAAATTGAACCTAAGCAAAATGAGCTTGAGACAAAAAATTCTCCTTTTACACCATTGGCTTCACCTACCCACAACCATAGCAGGTCTGAAAAACATGATATATCAAAACATATGCCAGTGGTAACAAAAGATCCCTCATCATCTCAAAACCCTAGAGCTAGAAGAAGTATTGTATTAACATCTTCTAAATAGAAAAAGAAGAAGAAATGTGTTGAGAAGCAGAAGAATGTTGTAAAGGAAGGGGATGTAGAGAAGAAAAAGGGGAATGAAAGGAAGAAAAAGAGCAAATTTACATAGGAAACTGTTACTCCCCAATGCTCGCGTAGGTTGAGAAGGAATAATGTTGAGAAAAGAATCATGGAAGAACACAAACAAGAAGAAAAGGATGAAGGATAGTAGCATCATGATGTAATGATGATAGACATGGACACAGATAGGGAAAGAGATGTCCCTGAATTTTTTTATGTAAATATTCCTAAAAATGTTAATATGTCTATTACGAAAAGAAGATATATTTCTTCTTCCTCTGATTTTGATTTATAGTATATCTTTATTGCAAATAAAACAAAGAGAGTAGTCCCCAGTAGCCCCAATAGGGAAATTTTTGATAATACAAGGAATGATGGTGGTGCTATGAATTTTAAAGAAAAGGAAGAATTGCTAGAAGATAGGAATATAAGGAAAGAGCTTCAAGAAGCTCTTGATAGAATAGAACAATTGCAAGCACAAGTGAAAGGGTATGAGAAAAGAGACAAAGAGGAGATAAGAATTCAGGAGTTGGAAGAGAAGATACAAACTTATGATCATGGAGATAAATTGGATTTACTAGCACAGATGGTCGAGGGAAAAATAGGGGTTCAAGAGAATGTAGCATTAAATCCACAACCCCCTATTGCAAGAACAAAAACATATCATACTACTTTTTCTCTAGGTTTCAAATTGTTAAAAATCACCAACTAATTCAAACAAGAAAAATAAAACTAGGAGAAGGAGAAACACATTTTTAATGCATCACTGGAAAGTAATAATTTGGAATTGAATAAATTGGAGGGGAAATTGATAGAAGTGATAGATAGAGCTATTCAAATTATTGAGTGTAGACCTTCACCTAGAGTTTATGAATTTTTTTTAAAAGAGAATTTTCTCATTTTTTCAATTTAATAAGCTCATTAATGATCAATCATTTTCTTTAAACAAGAGGCATAGTTTTCACAGTTTCTTTAATACAGTTAATTTAGAGGAGCAGGATAAGTTGTGTGAGTATTATCTACACAACTATGTGATGAAAGAGGACACTGAATGGAATACTTTAATCTATGTTGGGGATTTGCAAGTAAGGGCCCTAGCATCCTATTTTAGGAATGAGAAGCTATGAGGAGAACTAATGGAAAAATATGAAGAACAAGAGAAAATAGTGGAACTACAGCTCGAGAAGGAAATAACAAATCCCAATAGAGTCATCACTCAATGGTTGGCATTCCTTTCTCATTAGGGTGTAGGAAAAATAATTGTGGACTTGATACTTCATGATTACCAAATGATTCAATAGCTAACAGTGACCATCCTCCAGAACTACCTAAAATATGTGGAAAACGGGTGGAAAAGATTGACTCTAGAGTTACAGAAGAGAGAGCCTCACTCTTTCCATAATTTTATGAGTATATTTGAGATATTTGACAAGTATATCAAGGTTTCGGGAATAAGAGGAGTGAAATGGATTCCACTTACTTATCATCCCCCTATTCTACTTCATCCAGTACCACATTGGACAGGAGAAAGGAACGATCAATGTGTGAATGCAAAATCAGTTAAGTTGGATAGACTTGCATGTTATAATGGATTTTATCTCAAATAAGGACAAGGAGTCAATACGGTTATGGATTTTAGGAAGATTGATTTGTACTACAATCTTCTCCCTTAAGTAGTTTTAGTTAAGTATTTTGCTTGAGGACAAGCAAAAAGATAAGTTGGGGAGAATAATGGGCTTGGTCATTAGTACTTTTTCTATTGATTTTCATATGCTTTTAGACACTTTATATATATTTCTAGGTATCTTTCAGACCAAAAAATTCCATAATATGTTATCCTTTCATAACATACCTTGCAACTTTGAACCTAGTTTGAGAATATGAAATATGGTGATAATATTTGTAGTATTGCATGATTTAAATATGAGAATGTATGCATATGAATATAATTTTTTGATTTAATTATGAAGGTTAGTTGAAGTTGTACTCTTTTTGGATTAACCTCTCTACAACTTAGCATGTGGTGACAAGAATGGAGCATTTTTAGTAAGAACCAAAGCAGTGAAACAGGGGATCAGTAAAGTTCAAACCGCCTAAAGTGCAGGAAGTTGTAGAGCTAAACGTGAACCATCATGGAAGGAATACATACTAAAGAAGGATACTTGCTCTAGAACTCTGAACATTTTCTTATGTGTTTCACATGCAAGTTTTTTCATTGAATTTCGTAGTTAAATAGGTCTCTTCTCCCTTTTTAATTAGAATGAATAAGTCAATCTTAATTTCATATCCTCATATCTAGGAGTGGAATTAATGGTTTCAATTAGTTAGTAGTTTGAATAAGTCTCTCCTTGTTTTCATATAAAGTCAGGGGATGAGTTTGTAGCAAATTTAGTTGGTTGTTACAAGTTATTAAGTAGTTAGTCATTTTCTAGTTTAAATTTATCCAAAAACATGTTGTCAAAATGCAATTATTGGATATAATCTACAAGAAGGATTTTGTTTGAATATCTGGTGATATGCAATCAATGGATTTGTATGTTACATGGATGCATAAGAATCCGAGTTAGATTTGGTTCTTAGTTAAGTGAGAGAGTCCCCTGAGCTATCCACTTGAGGTACTGCCCCTCACTTCATTTACTTATTCATTTATGCATTCCTATTAATTCTATTTTTATTGTTTTATAAATGCATTACAAAGTAAAGTAGAATATTTCTTATAGTTGATTACAATAGTTGTCCATGAATAGTTGTATAATTAGTGAATCTTAGCATTCCGGAGATTAGACTTGGTTATTTTTTTATTTTGGATAATTTTGGATTAATTTTGTACTTATTTGTTATTTTCAACCACCTACAACTTATGTTGCAGGTACCCGTAGCCATTAGGTTTTGTAACTACTTTTATTGTTTTACAATTTTGTAAAATTCCAGCAAAGTAGAATAGTCTGAATAAGTTTGCATAAGATAATTTAGGTGAACATGATTCCTTGAAGGCACATATAGTGTAGTACAATCATAAACTTACACACCTTGGTTGATGATTTAATGCAGTCTTAGCAATGTGAAGTGGACAGTTCAGCTAGTTAACCCTTTGAATTGAGTAAATTTTACCAAGTTTACAATACATTAGCTTAGACTCTACAGATACAGAGGAAATTTACATAGAAGAAAGAGATGTGAGGAAAGATCTCAAAGAAGCCATGGATAGGATTAAACACTTGGAGGAGTTAGTACAAAGCTATGAACAGAAGGGAAAGGAGAGAGAAGCAAAAATACAAGAAATGGAGGAGAAATTGCAGTTGTATGGTCATGACACTAAACTTGATTTATTGGCACAATTGGCTATAACTAAGACAACGGATAGAGAGCTGGCAGTGCCATATGAGAAACCTCATTCCATTAGAACTCCTAGTTATCGTACAACCTTGTCACTTGGCCATCAATTATAGAAAGTAAATGTTGAGCTTGCACATGAAAAGGAGAAATGGAAGAAAGAAAAGGAAATCTTAATTGAAGAACATGCAAAGGAAATGGAAAAGAGAGAAATGGAGTTGAATAGATCATTAGTCAGGTTGGAGGAAGTGGTAGAAAAAAATTTTTAGATCATCAGATGTAGGCCTCCACCGAGGACATATGCATTGTTTTTGTAGGAAAGATTTCTATGTTTTCAGTTTAGTAGATTAATTAGTAAACAGTTTGTTGGTATGAGTAGATTTTTTTAGTTTCTTAATAGTTTTGTTGCTTCTACACCTAAAGAACAAGATCACTTGTGTGAGTATTATTTGTTGGAAAAACAAGAATAGACAACTGAGAGGGGGAGGTGAATCAGTTATTACATAATTAAGACTTATTATAAGTTAATCAACCTTTAATCTCAAATCTGATAATTAACATTGCAAGCATAAACCAATAACACATTAGAGACACATGAACACCAATATTTTATACATGGAAACCCTGTTAGGGGAAAAACCATGGTGGATGTTATTCCACAAGATTATACCCTGTTAGAAGTATAATGAATAATAAATAGGGAATGCACATGCATTCAGGCACACTACCTAGAGCTCACTGCTCAGAGGAAGGATCACTGCCTTATATACAATAATCAGACTAAATCCATATGATGAGGTTGAACTGAGAAATTAGCTTCTACAAAAGCCTAATGACAGTTCTGGTTAAGCACATAAAGACTTCTACACACTCTGCTCTTGAATGATTTGATCTTTATTCACCCATGTACTTCACAAACACACACTAAGCATACATACAAATGAGAAAAAAATCACTCTTATATATCAACTACACGAATTTACATCAACTACTCTGTTAGCCACAAATAAAGAATAAATTGCAACTGTCAACCTCAATACATAAGTAAATCTTAATGTGCACCAACACAATTCAATCACAACATATTGAGGACCCAAATAAACACCTTCAAACATGCCAAGCAATAAAATATTAATCCATGAGGATTCGCAACACACAACCACCAACATGTCGGCCAAGAATATGAAAACTCGAACACACATCGGAAAAATCTTTGATCACGATCACACCAGTCAATGTGGACATGCAGCAAGGATAGAGCATGATCTAAAATCATCCATGAGCACTACAAGAACATGCGCAACAACTGATGTTGCCATAATTTCATCCGCTTCTTCTAGAAACACTTGCTACAATAACTGAATAACTATAGGAACACAAAAATTTGTAGCTTCCTCGATTCGTGTTGCGTACCACTGAAACTTTTGAACAACATACTAGATAGACTCAACAACAAAACCTTTAATTTGCACCTTCTAATTATCAATGTAAAACACTTTCCAACACTCTAACCTTCTCACCTTCACTTGCTGCCTGCAATATTTTTATTACAATTTTCTTAATCTCCTCGACATATACAACCTTAAGCATCGCCAATGCTAATAGTGTTGACATCAATGATAGACACATATCAGCAATACAACCACAACATCAAAAAATCTCCCCCTTTGGCATTGATGGCAATACATGATGTGAAAAAAAATACCATCAACACAACTAATTGTTCACTTCTCTCCCTTTCTTTTGCAGTTCTTCTCTCATAGCTCTTCTCTTCCTTTCTTGACTCTTCTCCCCCTTTCTTCAAGATTTTTCACATTTTTCTTCTCCACCTTTGACATTAATAGAAAAGGTACACAAGCTCTTAATCACAAATTGAGCACATATGACTACTCCCCTTGAGTAGCAACCACCACAACATCAATCCAAAATAAGATATGGCTATGAATTCATGGACTGATGCAAGGACCTACATCACTTAGCTCTGATCAAGAGGGGAAATCACCCCTAACTTTCCTCTGAGGTACTCAAAATTATCCTTAGGCAATGGCTTAGTAAATATATCTACAATTTTCTCCTTGGTAGGTACATACTCCAGTCTAACTTCTTTGTCACTTACTTTATCTCTCAAGAAGTGATATTTGATGGATATATGCTTTGTCTTTGAATTCAACACTAGATTTTTAGAAATGTTTATGGCACTTGAGTTGTCACAAAATATAGCAATAGGTTCTTCATACTCAACTCTGACATCTCTCATCATCTACTTCATCCACAATACTTGAGTATAGTTGTTTGCAACAGCAATGTATTATGTCTCAGCAATAGATAAGGAAACAGAATTCTGCTTTTTGCTTAGCCAAGATACTAACTTCTTCCCTAGGAAAAATGCACCACCACTATTACTCTTCTTGTCATCCACATCTCTTTCCCAATCTGCATTAGTAAAGGTGTTCAGTGTAATATCATCATCCTTAGGATACCAAACACCAAAGTCAACTATTCCTTTCAGGTATCTGAAGATTATTTTCACAGTAGTTACATGAGACTCTTTTGGATCAGCTTGATATCTAGCAACCATGCATACAAAATTCATTATATCTGGCCTGGTCTGAGTCAAGTAGAGTAATCCACCAATCATTGACTTGTATCTTGTTTGATTTTCTTTAGAAGAATCATCATTATGTGTAAGTTTACATCCGATCACCATGGGTGTACCAACTGGCTTTGAGTCTTCCATGCCAAAAAAATTTAGTAACTCTTTTACATATTTGGACTGAGATATAAAGATTCCATCATCTAACTAAGTGATTTGTAATCCTAAGAATAATTTCAGTTCTCCAATCATTGAAATTTCAAACTCACTTTTCATTTCATCAGAAAACTTCATACACAAATCATCATCACCTTCAAAATTAATGTCATCAACAAAGACTTCAATGATCAACTCTTTATTTTGATCCAACTTGAAATACAGATTGTTATCAGTAGTACCTTTATTGAATCCAAGTTTCAACAATTATTTATCCAATCTAGCATACCAAGCTCTAGGAGCTTGCTTAAGTCCATATACATTTTTCCTCAATCAGCATACCATTTCTTTTTCATTAGTTAGTTGAAATCCATCTAGTTGCTCAACATATACTTCTTCTTCTAGCTCACCATTTAGAAATGTTGACTTTACATCCATCTGATAGACTTTGTAATTTTTGAAAGAAGTATAAGCAAGAAATAATCTTACAGCTTCAATAGCAATAGGGGTAAAAGTTTCTTCAAAATCAATAGCTTCCATCTATGAGTACCCTTTACAAACAAGTCTTGCTTTATTTTTGACCACTTCACCTTGTTCATTCAGCTTGTTTTGAAACACCCATTTGGTTCTAATCACATTTTTGTTCTAAGGTCTAGGAAAAAGAACCCATGTATCATTTTTCTCTATCTGCGTTAGTTCTTCTTTCATGGCTTCCATCCAATATTCATCTTTGCATGCTTCATTGATATTGTTAGGCTCAATTTCAGAAATTAGACAATAATCTTCTAAAATTATTCTTCTAGTTTGCACACCTTTGTTCTTATCTCCTATGATTTGACTATCAGAATTATTTCGCCTTACATACCTTGGAAATTTAGGACTTTCTCTAACTTTTGGTTCTTGTGTTCTTTCTTTTGTGCTTCTACTAGTTTTTGCTTCTTGATTCCCTTGATTCATTGGTTTAATTTGAAGTTGATATTGTATCTAAACATTATTTCCATTGTTATTGCTATCATGGTGATCATCTTAATCATATCCACTACATCTAGATGGTCTGTCAATATCTTCATCAACTTTGACATTTGCACTTTCAACCATTTTCTTCAACCTTTTATTAAAGCACTGGTAAGCTTTGCTCTTAGTAGAATAGCCTAGAAAACTCCTTCATCACTTCTAGCATCAAATTTTCCTATATCATCATCTCTCTTAATGTAGCATTTGCTTCCAAATATTTTGAAATACTTGACAGTAGATTTATAACCAAACCATAGCTCAAAAGGGGTCTTACCAGAATTATTGTTGACATTTACCCAGTTGATAGTGTACACAGTAGTACTTATAGCTTCTCTCAAGTAGAATTGAGGAACATTTTCTTCCAGCATCATGGTTCTAGTAGTGTCTAGAACGGTTATGTTCTTCCTTTCAACAAATCCATTCTATTGAGGGGTCCGGGGGCCAGATAGTTGTCTTTGGATTCCATTTTCTTCACATAAAGAATTGAATTCCCGAGAAGTGAATTCACCATCTATGTCTTACCTTAAGAATTTTATCTTTTGACCTGTCTCATTTTCTGCCATATCTTTGAAGCTTTTGAATTTTTCTAATGCTTCATGTTTTTTCTCTTAAGAAAGTAACCCATATCATTCTAGAGTAATCATCAATAATCAACATAAAGTACCTTTTGCCTTGAAGACTTTTGATTCTAGAGGGACCACATAAGTTAGTATGTATCAAATCCAGTACTCCATTAGAGTTATATTGCTTGCTCTGGAAATAATTTCTAGTTTTTTTTCCCATCTAACATTCCTTACACACAGTGTTAGTAGGCTTTACTATTTTAGGAAGATCTCTAATGGCTTGAGAAGAACTTATTTTGACAATGTTATCAAAGCTCACATGACACAACCTCCTATGCCATAACCAACTTACATCAACTTAAGCAATTAAACAACGTTCACTGGCAGCACTTAAGTGAAAAATACTACCTCTTGTTTTTGTTCCTGAGGCAATCACATTTCCAGAAGTTCCCCTTATCCTACACTTACCATCCTTGAACTGAAGATTGTAACCCTTGTCTACCATCTATCTAAAACTCAACAAGTTATGCTTTAAGCCTTCTACATAAAGAACATCATCAGTATTGTGTTTACTGTTATCAATCAGATATGCACCCTTGTTAATTTTACAAAAATTTAACTATCTGTTGACACATGGAAACCATCTTCAGATGTGGGTGATCTAAACAAAGAAGGAATCTCCAGAGTGAGTTGGTTCTCCAAATAATGAATCTATTCTAAGTGATTTCTTGAGGAAAAGGGTAGAAAGATGAACTTGAATTAAACTTATGACTTAAGAACTAAATGATGACTTTGGTTTTCTCACAAGCAATTCTCAAAAAAATAGACAATACTTCACAATTTCTCATGAATACTCAACACATCATTACTTTGCATAAAGATTCAAATTTTGAATACAACATGCAACCTGTATTTATCATCTTTCTGCATCAAAATTACAACTTCAGTACATAACAAGGATCCTGTAAATAAAAATCACAAATTACATCAAACTAAAACCGCAAGAGATACAAAAGTTGGGAAATAGGAAAGTTGTTTCTATTAACTGAAGGAGTATTACAAGTCTGAGTACAAATTTATGAGTTACAAGACTCTCTATTTCAGCATGAGAGCAAGAATCAATAATCTGGACTGGAAAAACACTAATTTTTTCTCCAAGATATATCACTAAAACCCTAATCTGAGCTCAAGAAAAAAGCTCAAAGAAAAGCACCTAAAACTGCTCCAAAATATGGCATAAAAGTGGAAAAAACACACTTTTTGCATGTGTGTGCCGTGAGACCTCTAAAAATAGGCAAAATCTGCTTTTAAAGCAAATAAAACACTTCATCTTTTCACCATGCAGCTCAGATCCGACCAGAAGAAAAGTCAACTTATCTTTGCATGCAAACTACTAAAAATAGCAATAAGAAATAAAACAATTTATAAATTATTGTTTTATTCTCTGCTTTACATCATGCAGTTTTTACAATTGCAATTAAAGATAGAAACTTTTACAAAATATTAACCTTATTTCTCCATTTACAATGCTTGATTTTTCTCATAAAAAATCATAAAAATATAGAGCCATCTCCATTATTACATTCAATTGATTTTCTCTAAAAATCAATTGAAAAAATACCAATACTTGATTGATTTCTATAAAATCCATTAAACAAATCCTAAGACATTAAGGCATTCTTCATTATTAATACTAAGGCATAAACACAAGTATTGATTTCTAAAATCAAATGCCTTAAAATATAAATAAGACTCTAAAAATATTAAAGCCAAGACTTACAAAGTCTTAAGAACCTTCCAAAAGCTCGACCTAGGCATATGAGACCATGGCCAGTCAAGGTATCAACTCAAGTTTGATTTCAAAATGCAAAATATTAAAATTCCCCCCTAAGTTCAAACTTCTCCATTCAAATGGAAAATATCATTAACCTAAATTCGAAATAGGTCAAGATTGAAGAAAACCCTAAAATCATTTCATTTAAATTTTCCAACCTTGAAGAAAGAAGCTCTACCTGGAAGAAGTGTCGCCATGTAAATGCTTGATTTTTAGCTTGGGAATGCTCATATTTCCTCAGATTTCTCCTCCAATCTGGTTGAATCTTCATTGTGTGACAATGGGTAAGTTGTCTTCATAGTCTTTTGTGCCTTCTTCACCGTATTTTGAGAGCAAACATCCATTAAGGTCGCGGCCTATGCATGCATTATCTTTGATTTTATGTGTTCATTTTTCTCTGTGTTTGCTTTATCCTTTCTAGCCGCCATGAGAGAGCTCGAGATATGAGTTTGAAGCTCTCCATTTGTGAGTTCGATCCTTGCATTTGTGAGCTCTCATTAGAGCTTGGCCGCACCACTTTACTCCTCTACTAGAATCACATTGGTAAGCTCACCTTTCGCTATTATTTATCTACATTTCTCTTTAAATCAGAAAGCATTTAAAAGAAAAAAATGCAAGGATTGTGATTTTTGTTTTGAATAACCAAAATGCAGACCAAGCAGGTTGCACCATGAATGCTTCATTCTAGGTTTCTATCATGAACTCCTCTCTCCATTTCGCAATCTTTATCTTCAGATTTTGATTTTTAAAACAACAAACTGAAATGATTTTCAACCCCAAAATGGATTATGTAACTGAAATCCTCCATAAACTGGGTTCAACCCATGATGCATCACATGCATTTTTTGCATTTTTTTCTAAAACCCTTACATGGGTAACTCTCGATTCTCAATGAAATCACTTATTTTGTTTTTCCTGTTGAAAACCCCATGTGGGTAAGCCGAAAATTGTAACTATCTTCCTTTTGATCAAAAACCCCAAAGTGGGTATTCTGGAAATGGAGAGAAACCATCATTTTTGTAAAAATCCCTTCATGGGTATTTAGTATTTTGAATAAATCTGCATTTTTAAATCAAACCCTCATATGGGTATTCATGAAAATGAAAGAAAATTCTTTATCTTTGAAATAAATTTACTCATTTCTGCATTTCGAGTTAAAGCATTTTATGGGTATTGTGAAAATGCAAGAAAACTCCTTGTGTTAACCTGTAGCAGCACTATTCTTGCAAATTATGATTATTTTAAAAATGCACACCACCTCTTGACTGCATTAAGCATTTTGAGTTGATAAGTACTCTATTTTCTGAAAAACAAAACACTCAAAGACACCCAGTCACTATACTTTTGTTAACTCCAAAAATGTAGATGATATCATACCTCTCTTCGTTCCTTTGCAGATTCATAACCTCCTTACTTTCCTCCCATTGAACTAAACAGGAGAACTCCTCTATAAACTTGTGCTTCCTATTTTATGGCACATATAGAACTTCCCTGCTTCTCTTTGATCGCATATCCTTGTTGTCCATGTTTTTGTCTTTATGTAGGCAAACTAGTTTGAACACACCCAGATTTCCTCCTAAATTTGTAGCAAGTTAATGTTATGACTACCTTTTGAATCCTCATGGCATAGCTCCTTCTTTCACACTATGAATAACCTTGCTTGCATGATTACTTTTGTTCTTTTCACCTTTATGTCACCATTTGAATGCTTTCATAAACAATATTCATTCTTAGTTAAACACTTCATATGCTTCCACCATTTATTAGTGCTCCAATTGATAAGGCATTATGTATGCATGTTCACTATCATTGTTATGAGATAAAACACTTGCTTCTCCAATAGAATAATATGAAACAGCATAAAAGAATGTGAACAAACTTAAGGCAGCAAAAAACAATAATATGACAACAATAACTTTCCAGAATGAGATTGATAGTTTTCAACTGAATCAAGCTTGTCAAGTTTATTATCCATTTGTAATTTTCACTTCAATGCTTTGATTTGACTGTTATGAATGCATGATAAATTTGATTACTCCTTCATTTTAAATCTATTTTACTCTCTTATGAAAGGCTCAGATGAGTTGATAATGTACTTTCTTACTTGGCCCACTTGTAAGTTTAAGGGGCAGGATGCCGATCTCTACCCTTGTGGGAGCCCATTTTAATCCACATGCTTTATGTCTTCATAAAATAATCAGCTTCATGAATTTTCCTATACTTGCATAGGAAACAAACAATGTTAGCAAAAAACAATAAATATCATGATGTTTACACTTTCAGCTCTAGTTCCTGCACATTCTTGATTGTTTCATTGCACTGTTAGCAGCATTCTCCATTACTTTTGGTGGTTCATGTAGACATAGTCGGAGCTCTAACAAGACTTTCCCAACTTTTGCAGGTCGATTGGAGCTCGAGGACGAAGATGGTGCACCTCTTCTGCATTGGCCACAAGCACAGGCAATGATGATTATGTCCATATTTATGTGTTTTCCTTCTTGCATCTTCAGTAGTGTAGAGTGCTCCCTATAAATCATTGCAACAGTTAACTCCACGACTTGTGTGGATTTTCTTAATTTCTCTTTTTGCTTTTCATTTTGAAAATAAATGCATCAAAAATGCAAATTTGTACTATAATTTGTATTCCTCCAATCAAATGAAATCTATAATGTAACAATGTCATGAAATAAAATAAATTAATGAATGCTTAATCATTTGTATATTCAGGTTGTACTTCATTTGTTCTATAAATTATTGAGTGATGACTCTAAAAACTCTGTTCTCTTAAACAATGCACAACCGATACTTGATAAGAACGGATGCAATCAGCAATTTAAAAGTATGTAGCAACTAATTGAACTTTCAATTTAAGATCAAACAACAATTAAATCAACTCCACCAATTGAGTTGTAGTGAAAATTGCTAACATTTACCACCAAAAGAAATAGTGCCTCTGCCATGAATCGCACCAAAAGTGTTGCCTCCAAATCTTACAACACCACCATCATAGTTTTCCAAGCTTACAAATTTTCTTTTATCACCAGTCATATGATGTGAGTATCCACTTTCAATTACCCACTCATCCTTTTCTTTAATTTTTGTTGCGAGATCTTTCTCAACATTCACATTACTAGCAGATTTTGTGGACACTTGACCATTTTCTTTGATAGCAATAAATACCCATTCATCTTCATTTCTAGTTTCTTTATCAGATTCATCATCAGTAACATCTTCTTCAGCATAATAGCATTTTTTTTGAAATCTAGATTTTTCAAGTTTATATTTGGACAATCTTTCAGGACACCTTGATGCAAAATGACCTATTTTACTACAAGAAAAACATTTAATAGGTAACTTTCCGTTGTAATTACCATGACCTTTGGCTTCTCTTTTCATAATCAATGCTTCTAGTTCTTCTAATTCTCTTTCTTCATCTTCAATCTGTTTCATTTCATCTTCATACTTGAATGTATTTTTGGAACTCTCTCTCAGATCATATCTCTGCTTGTTTTTCCTAGATACAATAGCTTTAAATACAAACTCTGTCTTAGGAGTAGACTCACCAAATTCACTTAACTCAAAGGCTGCAAGTTTTCCAATCAGCATGTATCTTGTCACATTTGTCACTGTCCTAAGTTCATCAATAGCATGAGATTTTGCTTTGTAGGAAGGAGGCACAAATCTAAGTATCTTAGCCATAATTTCTTCTTCATCCAAGACTCCACCAGCACATCTAATGCTCATCACCAATTCATTTACCTTTTGAAAGAAAGAAAGGATGTTTTCGTCTTCACTCATCTTCATGTCCTCCCACTTGCCTTTTAGACTTTGTAGCTTAGCACTTTTCACTAGTGGATCTCCTTCATACAATGTTTCCAAATTTTTCCAGATCTCATGTGCAGTCATCAAACCTAACACATTTGACATATTTGAATCTGTCAAAGAACTCAGCAATGCTTCAATAGCCCTGGTATTTGTTTTGGCTTCTTTGACTTCATTAGCGGTAGATGGACCATTCTGAGGGATAGTATATTCATTCTTTGTAATCTTCCAGAAAGGCTCACCAATGCACTTCAAATAAAATTCCATTCTGACCTTCCACAGAGAGTAATTTGTTCCATCAAATCTAGGACTCTCCTTCTTGTATGATGCCATCTCGGATCACCTCAAGCTGTTAATATTTTCCTTCAGAGGAACCTGATCTGATACCAATTGTTGACAAAACAAGAATAGACAACTGAGAGGGGGGTGAATCAGTTGTTATAGAATTAAGACTTATTCTAAGTTAATCAACCTTTAATCTCATATCCAATAATTAATAGTGCAAGCATAAACCAATAACATATCAGAGACACATGAACACCAAGATTTTATATGTGGAAACCCTGTTAGGGGTAAAACCACTGTGGATGTTAGTCCACAAGATTATACCTTGTTAGAATTATAATGAAGAATAAATAGGGAATGCACATGCATTCATGCACACTACCTAGAGCTCACTGCTCAGAGGAAGGCTCACTTCCTTACATACAATAATTAGATTAAATCCATTTGATGAGCTTGAACTGAGAAATTAGCTTCTACAAAAGCCTGATGATAGTTCCAGTTAAGCACACAAAGACTTCTACACACTTTGTACAAACTCTTCCACACTCTTCTTTTGAATGATTTGATCTTTATTTGCACATGTACTTCACAAACACACACTGACCATACATACAAATGAGAAAACAATCACTTTGATATATCCGCTACATGGATTTACATCAACTACTTTTTCGACCACAAATAAAGAATAAATTGCAACTTTTAGCCTCAATACATAAGTAAATCTTAATGTGCACCAACACAGGTCGGTCACAACATAGTGAGGACCGAAATAAACAACTTCAAACATGCCAAGCAATAAAATATTAATCCATGAGGATCCACAACATGCAACCACCAACATGTCGGCCAAGAATATGAAAACTTGAGCACACATTAGAAAAATCTTTGATCACGGTCACACCAATCAATGTGGACATGCAGCAAGGATAAAGCATGATCTAAAATCATCCATGAATGTCACAGGAACATGCGCAACACCTGATGTTGCCATAATTTCATTTGTTTCTTCTAAAAACACTTGCTACTGTAACTGAATAATTGTAGGAACACAAAAATTTGTAGCTTCCTCGATTCTTGATGCGTACCACTGAAACTTTCAGACAACATACTAGATAGACTCAGCAATAAACCCTTTAATGTGCACCTTCTTATTATTAGTGTACAACACTTACCAGCACTCTAGCCTTCTCACCTTCACTGGTTGCCTGCAATATTTTTATTACAATTTTCTCAATCTCCTCGACATATACAGCCTTAAGCATCACCAATGCAATAGTGTTGACATCAATGGAAAACACATATTAGTAATACAACCACAACATCCAACATTATTTACACAATTATTTAGTGCCAGATGAAATAATATGGAACCCTCTAATTTTTGTAGGGATCTTGAGATAAGAACACTTATATCCTATTATAGAAATGAACAACTTAGGGGTGAAATAATGGAAGAGTATGAGAAGAAAGAGAAATCAATTGCTATCCCCATAAGGAAAGAAGCTAAAACCCTTGATGCAGTCATTGATGAATGGTTGAAAGTCATTGATCATAAGGGTGTGGGAAAGAAAATCATGAAACTCAAGAAATAAGATTATGAAAGAATGCAGATATTAGTTGTGGGTTTGGGACATGAGTGTTACAAACATGTACAAAATAGATGGAATAGTTTGACCCCTAAATTATAGAAAAAGGAACCATATTCTATGTATGATTTCACTACTATGCTTCAAAGGGGACACGAATATATAGCAATTGGTGTTAATAAAGAAATTTACTAAGTACCACTCACCTTTCACCCACCTATCCTCCTTTATCCAGTTCCGTATTGGACTAGGGATAAAGGTAAGGAATGTGAGAAAGCTGGAAAAGTTAGAATGAAGCAACTTGCAACATATCAAGGTTTTTTATTTTAAACAAGTTTAGGGAGTTGATGTTGTCATGGACTTGAGGTAAATAACCTTGTAGTACAATTAGCACCCCTAGTGTTTTGCTTGGCGACAAGCAAAAGTCTAGTTGGGGGGAGTGGTGGGTCCAAATATTAGCTCATTTTTTGTTGCTTTCATACATACTTTTAAACACTTTCAAATATACCTTCTAGACAATGCTCTTATATTATACTATCTTTTCATACTTCTTATCCAGAATTTGACCTAAAATATAATGATGGAAATATGGTTATGACATAATAGCTATATAAGTGTTAATTTTCACCCCTAACGCAAATTCCTTTTTACCCCATTGACACTTTAGAAAACCTAAGGCGGAGGCTTAATCCCACTTAAGCCCACTGCTTGCATCCACTTGGCACCCATTTTGTGTGTCGGTGGGGGCGTTTTTGTTGGGGATGCCCGTGTGGCGCGTAGACATATGCATGGCATGCTTACATCCTTGGCAGATTCTTGTGGCTGGAGACTACAGAGGTGTTACATTTTCGATTGGAAGTCAAAAAGTAACGTCCCTCTTTGGCTGGCCGACCCGAATATGGTCATTTTTCACCTTCTCCTTCATATTCTTCATGCATTGTTCCATTTTCTTCTTTAGCAGAACTTCAGTAGAGTTGGCCAAGACCATTTGGAGCACTCTCTCCACTCTTTCATCCATTTTCACAAGATTTTTAGTAGCACTCTTTGCACTCCATTGCTCCATCACTCTAATAGTGCAAGCGCGGGACAAACACCACGACAACAAAGGCTTGAGTCCCTCTCACTCTTCTCCTCCATAAGCCTTGAGTGCTTTGGATGGAGGTGGTAAGCTCCTCTAATCTCTTCTATCACCTTTGGTTGAGTAAACAAGTGTTGTTGGTAGTGTTTTTATGTTTGTGTAGCTTGTAGTTCATGTTAAAGTAAAGGTTTTAACTTAATTGTGTTAATTAAGTTACCTTTATTCCCTTCTTAAGATTTAACTTTAGTTTGTATAATGTGACATTTAATAAGGGAATAAAGGTAACTTAATTAACACAATTAAGTTAAAACCTTTACTCTAACACCCCCCCCTTAAGATGAGCAAGAGTGCAGCTACAAAAAAGTGCAAGAAAGCAAAAGTAACTACAATGCATGAAAGTAAACATGGGTCCCAGCAACTAGGTCTGATCAAGTACCCATTTACAAAAGCAATGCAAACTAAAGGAAATAGGGTAAAGAAGAAAACCCAGTGGAAACAAAACTCCTCCCCAAAATAGAATGCAAAGAAGGAATGCAATGCACTAATGAAAGAAGGAAACACCAAAACGGGGTCTGATTGAGGTAGGCCCCTAAAAATCCCCAACATTCCCCCTTTTTTGTGTGTGCAAGTGAAAAGAGCTTGAAGCAAGCTGGCGAGAAGATTGGTTTGTGAAATTGTCTTTGTCACCCTTGCGGTAATCTACTTTGGTTATCATATTCACCTTTGTATTTCACTCTTCTTGATCTTCTTCTTCAATTCTCGCAACTTCTAAACTAGTCTTTCAATCCCTCTTTTCAAGTCCAACCTCATCTCTCAGGTTTTCTGGTCGTATGGACGCCAGCATGCCTGTGAGATGTCAGTGTGTTGCATTGTCATCCCAGAACTATGCTTTTATCCTCTGACAGAGAGCCACCTAAGGTGCAGAGTTGACCTTAAAAGGTGACTTGTCTAGTCTCTCTTCAACCTTAGGATTTGGAGAGTGATCAAAGGACACCTAGTCCTCATCATTCTCATCCTTTCTATCCCAACATTCCTTTCAACAGAGGTAAGTTAGGGCAGCCTTTCTGCTCTTGGCCTTTCGTGACCTGGGGTCTAGCAGTGGTTGGTCGCCCTCTCTTACAATAGTATTGCATGGTTTATATGTAGATATGTATGAAATGTGAATGTAATTCTATGTTTTAATTGTGATAGTTAGTTTTGTGTACATGCTTTGTGAATTAACCTTTTTGCAGGCAAAGAGGAACTGTAGCACATAGTAGTTGCAAGTTGAACCTACGACAAAAGGAAGACTGGAACAAAAAAATAAGGGAGTTCTAGATTAAGTTGAATGTGATGATTACTGATTAAAGGCACCTAATGGAGGTTTAACATGCATCATTATGATAAATTAATAAGCATTGGAAAAGAAGGACTCGTTTACTGATAGGATTTTGACAAATGTTTGTATGTTTACATGCAATTCTATTTTGCAGAGTTTTAGTCCTATTAGGATTCTTCTTTATTTTCAGTAATGGTTTGAACAATTTAGTGTTAACTATATGCTTTGATATTTAGGAGTGGAAGTTAATGATTGTGGTTAGTTGTTGCTTTGGATAAGATTCATTCAAGCTTGTATATAGCTGATGATTGAATCCGTAGATAAGTTATTTGGTTTTTCAGTCTTTTCATTATTAGTTATTTTCAATTTCAAGACATGATGAATATTCAGAATGATTTAATACAATCTATAAGAAGATATTATGTAATCTTTCATGATATACAATGAATGAAGTCAATTTTACTGTATACATAGAATCTGTTAGTTAGATTTGGTTTCAGTTAAACTGAGAACAACCACTTGAGTAGACCACTCAAGGTAACTTTTCTTCACTTCATTTTCTAGTTATTTATTTATGTTGGATAGTTATTTCTTGTTTATCAATACTTCATGAACTTTATGCAAGTTAAACTAGAATCTCATGATTTGCTTATTGTTAATGAATTTCCATGAACATGCATAGAATGTTTAACCAGTAGTACTCTAGAGGTTAATTTATTTGAGTCATTAGTTTTTATCAGTTTTAAGTTGATATGATAATATTTCATTAGTAACAGTTCAATTATAGTCTAAGTTGTAGGTACCCATAGCCATTAGTTATGGTTTATGTCTTTTACTATTTTACAATTCTGTGAATTTCCAACAAGTAGAATAACTTGAATAGAATAGCTTAGGTATTTTTGATTCTTTCAACCTACATATACAATTTTGCACCATCATAAGTTTACAAACCTTGGGTTTACATTTTAATGTAGTCTTTGCAATGTTGAGTGGATTGTTCAGTCAGATAAACCTCTAAATTGTGTAGATTCTACCAAGTTTACAATACATTAGTTAAGAATATACACTTTCCATGAGAGGGCATCTCTCATGGGCAATTAATTTTGATGAGAAAACACAAATTATCTCCATTTTGAAAAATAAGATCTTTAGAATTTTCACCTCACCAAATAGAGATGTTAGAGAATTGTCTCAGTATTAAAAATGATTTTAACCAATACTGTCGTGCATAGATGCCTCCAACCTAATCAACATCTTCTGACTATGGGATGCAATCATCCATGGGAAAGAAATGTTGGAAAGGATAAATGCCTTTTTTAATTTTTAATCTGCACCAATCAATAATATTATCAATGCAATTCAACAAAAGGCTATGAAATACAAAGCAACCTTTGCTAATAAAATGCCCTTCAAATTATTTTGAGCAAATAATAGAGTAGTGGATTTATTTTATATTAACAATGCCAATGTTAATATAAAATGAATCTTTTATACCTGGGAGGGAGGAGATCATTTATCCAAACAAACATAATCATAAAAATAGTGAGGCACAGGCCTGTCTCGAAAATTATTTGAAACCAATATGATCATCAATAGCCCTGTTTTCCAAAGAGTTTGCAAGAGTGTTAGCTTCTCTATAACAATGCATTATCTGATAGTAGGGACATTTTTTAAGTAGGATTTGAATACATGTGACAAAAGATAATTCAAGTGTCATGAATTTGATTCTTTATTTGTGAGAGCAGAGATCGCCACCATTGAATCCCATTAAATCACTATTTTAGAAATAGACAATTTTATAGCCAATTCCAATCCAATTCTTAATGCATTAAATTTTGTAACATTATTTGTGCCTTCAACTAATAATTCACACTGCACTAATACGATTACCCTAAAAATCTCTCAGGATAGCAGCAACCCCATATTTTCTAGGATTGCCCCTAGAATCCCCATCGAAATTTAATTCTATGATATCTGATGAGCCCAAAATATGCTCATAATTTGAATATCATGATGTATTTTTAAATACCCTTACTCTTTTGTTAATGGTTGTTTTAAACTCTTTGATTATAAACTTTTGATCTAAAATCGGGTAGTATCCTATTGCAACACATTCCTATTTTCCTGCAGCTTAATATCTCTGTATGTCTATATTCATTGCCCTGTTTGACCTCCCAATTGACTGATATGATGCATGTATTTTTTGGATAAATGAGATGGATTTAATGTGTGTGATTAATGAATGAGTATCGTGTTATTATATACATGCTTTCTTTCACCTTTGTTCCCATGTGTTTCACAGGTTGTTGAAGTTAGCATGAACAAGTCAATGCGCAGTAGATCTCGGCCCTGTAGTAAAGTCGATTTCCAGCACGACATCGAGGAAGTTGTTCCAACGAAGACTTTATGTCTGGGTCATTAGGACGAAATCTAAATGGTCATCAATCTAGGAAGAGTGGAATGCTAGATTCTCTCTAAATTGGTTGAATAGATATGCTTTCATTTATGGGAAGTTTGTTCATCGGTATTAGGAAGCATTTATGTCCACATCCTTCTCTGTTAAGTTAGTTAGTTAGTTGCTTTTCTATGAATAAGTGTTCCTCCTGCATGATTGAACAAGTGGTAGAGAGAAGAGATTAGATTGGATAAGATTAGACTAGACTAGAGACAAGAGAACAAAATAGAGTATGTTTGAGTTAGTATTATAATGATAAACAAAGTTTTGTGTTAGTTTTCTTAGAAGCAGAATGACCATGTATATGATTCCAAGTTTATGAATAAAAGCTGATGAAGTTTTGAGTTCAATTCTTTCATAAATTGGTTGATGCTTGCTAAGGGGGGCCACTTAGTAAGTATCTATAGTTAGTTGTTTATTTCCTATTGTTTATCAGTTAGAATTTCATTCCAAGAAGTTTCAGTGCAAACTCAGTCTTATATTGTTCCTACAGCATAAGGAATCCATCCCTGTGTATGTTCCTGCAGCATAAGACCAGTTCATGGTTTGTTTCTCAGTAATAGTTGTCACGATTTCTGCTTTAATTAAGTTATGCTTAAGTTGAGAAGACTTTTCCTTACGTTCCTACATCAGAAGTAGAATTCCTTTCAAGCATTTATTTCTAGTAAATTGTGGCTAAAATTGTGGCTTAGTGCGCATACAGTGCCGCTCCATTTCAAGTACGCGTTCCCTAGTTTGACAAAGTAAATGAACAAACATAAGAAGATGTTAGTCACCTACTAGAATGTCCAATTCCTAGGTTAGGACTTTCCATGACTTTTATATCCTTTTGTGGGCGATAACCATTTTTGGTGTCATTTTCGGGGATGGTGTCAAGCTAAGAACCAATCATAGTCATTGTTAGTAGTAGTTTAGTGTGATTATTCAAGAGTTTTCAAAATCCTTCAATTTTCAGTTAAGTCCGTTACATGCATAGAAGAAGAGACGCTCTAGGAAGATTCCTCCCAAACCCTCCATGCACTTATAATGATTTTAAATCAGCTTATAATCTATTTGAGGAAGGAGGAAACCAAGATATCAATCCATTTGTTGAAGACCCACTTGCTGAATTTCCCTTTGACCTAGCTGACGAAGAACCTCAAGAAAATCCATTTGCTTTGATACTTCATCAAGCAAATATGGCACAAAACCCACCTAATCGACCTCCTGCTTTTGAATTCCCTATCATACCCCAGCAAGATAATGATAACCTCAAAAATATTCCTTCTTCATTACTTCTCAAGTTCTATGGACTAGTTATAGAGGACCTAGACACTTTCTTGTTTGATTTCGACATCCTCTGTCGAAGCTATGATTACACTATAGATGCTCACAAGCTAAAGTTGTTTCTTGCTACTTTGAAGGAGGGAGCTCTTAGATGGTTCATGAGTTTGGGAAGGAATGTTGTTGATAGTTGGGCAATCATGCAAACAAAATTTCTTGAAAAGTAAAAGGAATATTGTAAGAGTGGTAATAAGGGTGATGATATATTCTGAATTCAGCAAAAGGAGGATGAAAGATTGGAAGACTATATCTCAAGGTTCTTGTTTTCCTTGAAAAATAATTCAGACCATACTCTTAATGAAGAATCTCAAAATTACTTTTTCTGAGGGGAATCAATGATTCCTGTATTGATGCCCTAGATTTGATGGGAGGAGGAGATATAACCCAAGTTCCTTGGGATGATATTAAAGCCATATGTCGCAACTACTCTCGAGCAAATGTCAAGAAGGGTAGAGGTCATCAGGCCACAATGGGAAAGTCTTCTACTAATGGAGTTTCATGGATGGAGATTTCAAATTTGCTATCTGATTTCAAGCAAGATATCATAAACAATATGGTTACATAGTTGGATACTATGCAAGCTCGAAAGAAACATGAGGAAGCTGAAGCAATCTTGGTTTAGTTCTATCCACATTGCCGATAGAAGAAGCGTGACTGCAGATGTAAGATGGTGGCTAACCTGGAGGCTAAGTAATTACCTACTGATTTTAAGGCAGTAGAGGGTGATGATGACCAAGTATTCTACATTACACAAAGGCGCCCATGGGCTCAAAGACAAGGTATGCCTAAAGACCCTTTGACTTTTGGTAATCCTTACTCTAATTATAATAACCAATGGCAACCTACATATGGCCCATCACCACCTTGGAATACCTCTCAACCACACTAGCCTAACTATCAAAGTCCTTAATAGAAATCTCCTCAAGGAGGTTGGCAGCAGCCACAAGGACAATGGACTCCACCCCAAGGTAACTGGTAGCAGAATCCTCAATGGAGAGGTTCTCAACAATGGTAGAGCCAATCCCCTACATTCTTGCAACTTCAACAGCCACAACCTTCAGCCCTCATGCCACCTCCTATGGCACCTGTAGTAAATACTGGCCCTCCAAAACAAACGCCTATGCCTGCTCAACCATTGCCAAATCTTAATAATAAACAACAGCAACAATAGTCTATGTATTTTGCATAATCCAATTAGTATCCAGCCTATGCCCTGAATATTAATGATATCCATCTCAGGTCTGGAACCACTCTACCTACTCCACAGCCGCTAGTAATTACTGAGATTCCAAACCCTACCTCTGAACAACTTACTAGTCCTGCAGAACATATACCTATATCAAATACTGTCTCTAAGGAGCCTGTCCTATAGCATCAAGCCAAACCACCTTTTCCTCAGAGATTACAAGTTAATACACCCAAGTCTATGGAAGAGCCTACCTTTGATATTTTGGATCAGCTAAAAAATGTACGGATTCAAATTTCCTCTTTCAAGCCATTAAAGATGTTCCAATTTATGGGAAATCCATTAAGGAGGCTTGTTTGAAGAAACCTGGAAGAAAGAAAAAGGATCCCCAAACTATCCATGTTCTATGACATTTGATAGATATTATGTTAGGGAAGGTAGTCATGCCAAAATATGCTAACCCTGGGAGTCCTATGGTACAAATAAATATTAATGGTTAGATAGTAAAGAATGTTTTGGTTGACCTTGGTGTAGCCATCAATGTAATGACCAAGCATACTATGGAGTATTTGAATATCCTAACCCTTAGGTCTACACCTACCATCCTATAGCTTGTTGATAGTTCCACAATAACACCCAATGGCATGGTAGAAGATATAATGGTCAACCTTGAGTCTTGGGAATACCCAGTAGATTTCACCATATTGTCTACTAAGGCAACTTTGGGAGGATATCCTATCATCCTAGGTAGACCATGGTTAGCCATAGCTAATTCTTTTATAGGATGTCATTTAGGAGACATGGCAATTTTTGATGATCAGTCAACAAATAAATTGGCTTTATACCCACCTTTCCAGCCTCAGCCAGACTTGTCTTAGCCAATTTGGCCAGATTTAGGTGAGGAAACCAAAGAATTCAGTTCATTGGCTCACTTAATGATGCTGCAAACTAATTCATTTTCCCAACTTCAGAGTGAGGATGACCTACTTTTATAAATTTTGCAGTCCAATTCTAATATGAGTAGGCCATCTATTTTAGATAACTGTCCTCAACAGTGCTTCCCATAGCAACTAAATCCTGAGAGCCTGCCATTTAAAATTCTTGCAATCTATCAACATTTGCTTCCACAAGAAATACAGACACCACCTTTATCAGTAGACCACATGAATGATCTTACCAAGCAAATTGAGCTGTCTCCAGGCCACCGTCTGAATATCAATAATAAGTTGCCTCAATCTAAACAAACTGCCCTAGTCACAATGTTGCAAGATCAACACAAAGCTTTTGCATGGGACTATGGGGATATAAAGGGAATATATCCTCAACTCTATACTCATAGGATCTACATTAAGGAAGATTTTTCACCTATTAGGCAGCCTCAAAGAAGGATAAACCCAGCACTCAGGGAAATAGTTAAAGATGAGCTCCAAAAATTGTTTGATGCTAGTTTTATCTACCCCATTTCAAACAGTCAATGGGTATTCCCTATTGGTGATCGTTCCTAAAAAAGGTGGAAAATGGAGAGTTTGTGTAGACTACAAAGAGCTGAACACAACAACTAAAAAGGATCACTTTCCACTGCCATTTGTTGATCAAGTGCTAGACTCATTTTTTGGTAAAAAGTATTTCTCCTTTTTGGATGGATATAGTGGGTATAATCAAATTAAAATTGCCCCTGGGGATCAAGACAAAACAACTTTTACCTATCCATGGGGAACTTTTGCTTACTCTGTCCTACTTTTTGGCCTATGTAATGCACCTGCAACATTTCAAAGGGTAGTAATTAGTATTTTTGCTGACATTTCTCATGATTCTATGGAGATCTACATGGATGACTTCACCACTTATGGAGTTACTTATGAAGAATCATTAGCAAATTTGGAGAAAGTGTTGAAAAGATGCCAAGAGCATAATTTGTCTTTAAATAGTGAGAAGTGTTTTATGATGATGCAAGAAGGAATTGTTTTAGGCCATCATATCTCTCCAGTAGGAATTCAAGTTGATCTTGCAAAAATAGAATTCATTCTAACTTTGCAAACACCTATGAAACAAAAGGATGTTAGAAGCTTCTTAGGACATGCTGGATATTATAAAAGATTTATTAAAGATTTTAGAAAAATAGTCAGTCCCTTGTATACCTTGTTGACTAAGGATTTTGAATTTAACTGGACTAAGGCCTATGACAAATCTTTCCTGTAGCTTAAGAACTTACTTACTAAGGCACATGTTCTTCAAGGACCCAAGTGGAGCCTACCCTTTCATATACACACAGATGCTTCTGATTATGCCATAGGGGTAGTTTTAGGACAGAAAGAGAATTCCATAGAGCATGCCATATATTTCATTAGCAAAAACCTTCAAGGCTCAAAATTAAACTATATTTTCATAGAGAAAGAATTGCTAGCAGTTGTGTATGCCCTGAACAAGTTTCGGCATTATGTCACCGGTTACCAAATATTTGTTCATACAGATCATGCAGCAATAAGGTACCTTATGAATAAGCCTGTCATATCTGGTAGATTAGCAATGTGGCTCCTATTGTTGCAGGAATTTGATATCACATTTATTGATAAGCCAGGCAAGGCAAATGTGGTGGCTGATTTCTTGTTAAGACTTCAAACAACTACACCTACCACCTCTGAGCTAATTAATGATAGCTTTCTTGATGAACATTTGTTTTCTATTGCTATTCAAACTCCATGGTATGCAGATATTGCAAATTATTTAGCAGTCTACAAAATTCCAGCTCACTTATCACCAAAGGACAAGAAGCTGTTGATTGAGAAAAGTTTTAACTTTTCATGGATTGCAGACTATTTATTTTACACAGGACCTGACCAAGTCATGCGAAGGTGTATTAGAGAAGATGAGACATATGAAATTTTGCATGCTTGTCATGATGAGCCATGTGGTGGGAACTTTGCATCCAAGAGAACATCAATGAAAGTGCTTAACACAGGGTACTATTGGCCCACACTAAAAAAGCATGTTGTAGCCTACACCAGCAAATGTGACAGATGTCAACAAATGGGGAGACCAACAAGGTCTGATGAAATGCCCCTGTATCCGCAAGTGGTATTTAATCCCTTTGATAAGTGGGGCATGGATTTTTTTGGGCCTATTGATCCTCCATCCAATGGGAAATCCTACATTTTGGTTTGCACAGATTATGTAACCAACTGGGTGGAAGTGAAAGCAATGACACATTCCCGTGACAATAAAGTTTTTGAGTTCCTGTATGAGCATATTTTTACTCAGTTTGGAGTTCCAAGGGAACTTGTTACTAATCAAGGAGCTCAGTTTACATCAAACCTAATCATTGCATTGATGAATGATTACAAGATCAGGCACAGAAATTCAAGCCCTTATCACCCTCAAGCCAATGGTCAGGCAGAGGTTACTAACAGAGAATTAGAGGCAATCCTTACAAAAATAGTATAGTTACACAAGAAAGATTGGAGCAGTCGTCTTCTAGAAGCAGTTTGGGCCTATAGAACAACATGGAAAACAACTACAGGGTTTACCCCTTTTGAGTTACTTTATGGAAAAACTGCCATGTTGCCAATAGAGTTTGAGCATAAGACCTTAAGGACTACTTTTTAGCTTAACATTGATCTTTCAGAAGCCCAAAAGGAATGCCTCCTACAGCTGAATGCATTGGATGAGATAAAGAAAGCTGCCCTGCAGCATACTGAAGCTATCCAGCAACAAAGGAAGAAATGGCATGACCACAATATCAGAACTAATCATTTCTCTACCGGTGATTGGATGCTACTCTATGACTCTAGGTACAAGGAAAATAAAGGTAAACTCATGACAAGATGGTTTGGTCCTTATGAAATAGAAAATGTATTTGATAATGGTTCAATTCAATTGGCTACAATAGATCCTGTCTTATTCAAGTTGCTGGTTAATGGACACCGTCTTCGGTTGTATCATAAGCCGGCATCCAAAGAACAATTTATGAAGCAGTTTGTTTCAGATGCAGCCACTAATCTTCATGCAGCAAAAGGCTTTGGTCTTCTTCCTATAGCATCTCTTTAAAAACTATGTTGCACGTCCATAATAAAGGTTTTCTTTTTACAGAAACCACTTTCTCCATCACCATCCATCACCATCATTCATTCCATCTTTCTTTTCTACGTCACCCATCCATGTCACCCATCTTGCCATACCACATTCATTTATGATTTCTTTTCCAAGCAGTCATTTCAGGCTGTGTTGTGATATTTCCAACATTTGTGAGCATTTAATAAAAGGTACGCGATATTCTTTTTATTTGTCACATCATTCATTTATTACAATGTGTCTATCAGTCATTACTACTTGTTCTTCACCTATCTTTTCACACATGTGTGGACACATGCCAAATCTTAAGTAGGGGGCGGGGATAATCTGTTTCAAAACTTTTTCTTTTTCCCATTGCCATGTCTATTAAAGACAATTTTTTATTGTACTTGCTAAGAATGAATGTGTGCTTTTACCCTGATCATCAAGTTAACTACTTAATTAAGTAGTTTCTAAAAATCATTGCATGCAATTGTCTTTTATATCATTCTTGGAAAGAAAAGAAAGGTAACAAGCTGAAAAGAAAGAAGCAAAGCAAAGAAAAAGTGTTTTTCAAATTCTCAGAAGAGGTTGAGTTTCAGGAATTTTAGCAGAGATAGTTTGTGAATATGGGTGGTCAGCTAGTAAGACATGAGTCAGCAGCTCACGAGGCCTTGACACAAGATCCTCAAGTGGTTCAGGCATTCAGTATTTGTGGATGGTTGAATTATTTTTTGAGGATAGATTCCTTCAATGAGGAAGCTACAGGTGAATTTTTGAGAACTCTTTTAGAGGGAGAGGCTACAGTATGGGGTTTAACAGTAGTCATGACAGAAGAATGTATTTCTGAAGCGACTGGGCTTCCGACAGTAGGAGAGAACTTTCCTTCAGGAAGGGAAATTATCTCTTCTAGGGCAGAATTCACATTGCCAACAGATGGACCCTTAGAGGTTTCAAAGCAAGGATGTAAACGGGTCTCACTGCCTTACCCATATTCAGAATATGCCTCCTTCATAATTAGGTATTTGACTTGTGAGGGATGTTTTTCCTATTTGCATTCTTATCATTTTAAACTATTGGATCATATGAGGCAAAGTTTAGCTGTCAACGTCCCAAACTTTTTGTTAAATCTTTTGGAATGTAGTGCCCATCAAACCCATAAGGGTAAAGACAATTCTATCACCCACCATGCCCTTATTAAATTATTGATTGAGTGTTCCATGAGGGATGTATCACCCCTTTCTTGGCAAGAATTTGCTGCCCATAAAGGACTGCAACCTCCAGAACCTCCTAGAGCACTCCTTGCATAGCCCAAGAAAAAGAAAAAAGAGAGTAGAATCTAAAAGTAGGGAAGTAGAGCAAGAATCATCTGCTCCTACAACACCTAGTCCTACAGTCTCCACACCTGAGCCCTCTAACCAAGTAAAAACTAGGTTTTCTACAAGAAAAGAAAAGGGGAAAACAAAAGTAGGAGAATCATCTAGGGTTGAGAAAACCCTAGAAGCAAGCCCTCAAACACAAAAGCAAAAACATTCTACCTTGCTTTTCCCTACAGCTACACCTATTGCCACCACAATTTCATCATCTTCCTCTTCGGCTGAGTCTAAATCCCCTAGGAAAGTTAGAAAGATGAAAGCTGCAAAAGAACCTCTTGCGTTTGTTACATTGCCTAAAAGAGCTTCAACAAGGAAATAGAGTAAAACTACCTCAACCTTCATCCAACCAGAAATTATAGTCATTTCGAAGGAGTGTGAGGAGCTTAGTCATGAGAATTCTCAGAGTGTATCTGAGAATGTTCCACACAGTTCCTTTGTTTTTCTTGAGGAATTGCAAACTAAAACAAAGGAAGTTGAGGAAGTACAGCATGGTTGTAGTGATGAAAGGAAGATGCCAAGTCTTAATGATTTGGCTGATGCAGTTGAAAAAAATTAAGGAGAAGCACAATCTCCTCCTAAGTAGCAAAAGGAAGAACAGCCTGAACAAACTGAAGTATTCAATGAAACACCATTGCCCTCAGAACCTTGTCGTGCATTGGTTGTGTATAAAAGAACATTACTGATTGAGTATTTAGAATATCTTAAAATTATCTGGAAGCCTGTTACACTTTAGACTTTGAGTTTCCGCCATTTAGCTAAAACTAAAATGCAACAAAGTCTATGGGAAGAAGAGAAGAAGAAATTAAAAAAGGAAATTGAAAGCCAAAAATAGGAAATCTAGGAAATAAAGGAGAAAATGAATGAAATGATGAAAGTAGCTGGACAAATCATGGAATGTAGACCACCACCTAGGGTGTATGCATTGTGCCTTAAGGAGCAATTTTTGTGGTTCCAATTAATGAGAATTTCCAAAAATCTGGACCCTGACATTCATTCTGCTAAAGAGTTTTATGATGCATATCAGACAACACCCAATTGGCTAAGAAATTCTTTATGTGAATTTTATTTGCATGGTTTGTTAATCCCTTTTGAAAAAAAATGGAATCCGCTTCTCTACATTGGTGACATTCATCTGAGGTCACTTATGTCTTGGGCGGCTAATGAAATTAACTATGGGAAGCAATTAGAGGATTACGAGGAAGCTAAATGGAAAGAACCTATTCCCCTATGACCAGAAAGCTCAGATCCTCAAATAGTTCTGAGAACTTGGTTCATTGATGCATATGGATTCTATGATCTTGCAGCAAGAATAAAAATATTTGATCTCAGAAAGTAGGTATATGATGAATTTAAAGGCCAACCATATTTGTTTTGGAAGCTTTCATCTTTCAGAATTAAAACAAGATGGGAGAAACTGACTATTGGTCTGAGAAAATCTGAGCCGCATAGCCATCTAAATTTTAGAGCAGCCATCAGAAAGTTAGAAAGGTATATACAGCTAGGTCTCCAGGAAAGGTTTGAATTATGGTTGCCATTAACATTTTGACCTCTTGTTTTGATGTGGCCACTATACCCTTATTTGGCTACAAATGTTTAAAGACACAGAAGCTCGCAGGTGTGAAAGATGGCAGAATTACAGAGGCTTCTACTACAATTTTGGAACTTCAATGCAATGCCATGCTACTCCTACCAATTTCAGGGAAACAACCAGGAAGATTAATGCTGGAGGACCAGCATTAGGATAAGTAAGGGGCAAATGATGAGCCCAAAATATGCTCATAATTTGAATATCATGATGTATTTTTAAATACCCTTACTCTTTTGTTAATGGTTGTTTTGAACTCTTTGATTATAAACTTTTGATCTAAAATCGGGTAGTATCTTGTGGCAATGCATTCCTATTTTCCTACAGCTTAATATCTTTGTATGTCTATATTCATTGCCCTGTTTGACCTCCCAATTGACTGATATGATGCATGTAGTTTTTGGATAAATGAGATGGATTTAATGTGTGTGATTAATGAATGAGTGTCGTGTTATTATATGCATGCTTTCTTTCACCTTTGTCGCCATGTGTTTCACAGATTGTTGAAGTTAGCATGAATGAGTCAATGCGCAATAGATCTCGGCCCTACAGTAAAGTCTATTTCTAGCACGGCATCGAGGAAGTTGTTCCAGCGAAGACTCTTTGTCTGGGTCATTGGGAGGAAATATAAATGGTCATAAATCTAGGAAGAGTGGAATGCTAGATTCTCTCTGAATTGGTTGAACAAATATGCTTTCATTTATGGGAAGTCTGTTCCTCGGTATTAGGAAGCATTTATGTCCACATATTTCTTTGTTAAGTTAGTTAGTTAGTTGCTTTTCTATGAATAAGTGTTCCTCCTGCATGATTGAGCAAGTAGTAGAGAGAAGAGATTAGATTGGATAAGATTAGACTAGATTAGAGACAAGAGAACAAAATAGAGTATGTTCGAGTAAATATTATAATGATAAACAAAGTTTTGTGTTAGTTTTCTTAGAAGTAGAATGACCATGTATATGATTCCAAGTTTATGAATAAAAGCTGATGAAGTGTTGAGTTCAATTCTTGCATAAATTGGTTGATGCTTGCTAAGGAGGCCCACTTAGTAAGTAATGGTAGTTAGTTGTTTATTTCCTATTGTTTATTAGTTAGAATTTCATTCTAGGAAGTTTTAGCACAAATTCAGTCTTATATTGTTCCTACAGCATAAGGAATTCATCCCTATGTATGTTCCTGCAACATAAGACCAGTTCATGGTTTGTTTCTCAGTAATAGTTGTCACGATTTCTGCTTTAATTAAGTTATGCTTAAGTTGATAAATTGAGAAGACTTTGCCTTACGTTCCTGCATCAGAAGTAGAATTCCTTTCAAGCATTTATTTCCAGTAAATTGTGGCTAAAATTGTGGCTTAGTGCACATACAGTGCCGCTCCATTTCAAGTATATGTTCCCTGGTTTGACAAAGTAAATGAATGACCATAAGAAGATGTTAGTCACCTACTAGAATGTCCAATTCCTAGGTTAGGATTTGACATGACTTTTATATCCTTTGTGGGTGACAACCAATATCTTGTGGGGGTGACGACCATTTGATAAGTTTTATATCTATAAGAGGACACTTGTTCAGCATTGATCTAGATTTAGGGAGTTTAAGAAGGGACCGATTTTTAAGGATGAAAGAGTCCCATAAGGAAAAATATTTTTTTGATTGTGCATTTCTATAGATGCTTGACATTATAACTTTTGATATAGATATCTCAATTTTATGGTTACTTGCTTTAGATCCAAAGCAATTTTCTTGAATATATGGTTGTGTCTTTCCATCCAAATTTTCTAGATGATAATGGAGGGACAGATTTCCCAAATACAAGAGAAAATGGAGTTTGGATATAAAGCATGCCAACTTAGGAAATGATTCAAAATTGAGCTATGGAGGGGGCTTACCCAACCAATTTTCCTTAATAGCCAAGTGTAGCATTGATGAGAAAAATCACAACCAATGAGAAGGTGATATATGGATTCAAAAGATTTTCCACACATAACACAAGGAAAAAAAGGAATTATTCCCAGTTTGTCAAGCTGCATGCCAGTCAGAATTCTATCCTTTAAGGCAATCCAAGCAAGGGCACAAGCTTTGGGGAGGACATTAAAGCCCTAACAAAGCTTGAAAGGCTAGGGGGTTGGGTTGGTAAAAACATTTAAAGAATTGTAACCATCCTTCACATTGTAATTACGAGATTTTTCCTTGGTCCATATTATTTCATCATGTTTATTTGATAAAAAAAAATTGTCTTTTCCTAAGTTCAGACATAAGGGATTCCTTCATTTGAGGTGGTACCTAAAGGAAGTTGAAATCTTTCAATTTTGAACTCTAATGGGGACTCCCTAGGTCAAAATCCAAATATTATTTCACTTTGTTACCCTAGAGGGCTTTAAGAGCATGTTCAATTTGGCCCGAATTGTCAAGAAACCTAAGTGGTTTATGACCATTCCAAGCATCTTCCCAAAAAAGAGTTTTTTCACCATTATTACGCCAAGAGGCGTAACCCTACAATGGCAGCACAACCCCTATAGGAGGCCAACACAAGTAATGTTCTTAGCAAAAAGAAATGATTCATCTTCTACCAGCTGTTAAATCCCTGAATAATTGAGGAGGCATGAAGGTAACTGTTCATGAATGCATGAAGATAGAAGCGCTTCCAACATGCATTTAAAATGGTACCAATCGTGAGAAAGGAAGTTGAAACGGTAGAAATCACATGAAAGGAATTTGATGGAGATTTTCGGCTTTTGCTTAGGCTAAGAAGAAGCCAGGCATTCTTCAAGATGGAAAATCGTTCGATCATTTGCATCGGAGCCATTCCAAGCAAAGATAGTTGTTTTGATTTGGCTTGGCTTCTTTCTGTCGTAAGGTCGATTCCTGCCATAGAAAAGAGAAGGAAATTATGGAGGACATTTTTGTCATTGCAGCGGTTGTGAATACCATAGCTAACACAACATTTCTATGCATTTTTTTGTGTATGTGATGTGCATTTGTCTTTTGTTTTTGCATAGATCTCAGATTTGGTGGGGGAGTTGTACACTCGGGATAGTTGAGTTGCCCAAGCAATGATGGGCAAAAATTTTGGGGCCACGAGTGGGAGAAGCATGGCACTTTCTCTCTCAATTTGGACCAGCACAACTACTTCAACAAGGCTCTTTCCTTGCGATGCAAGATTGATCTTCTCACAACCCTTAAATCTACAGGTCCTCTATTTTTCTGAAAGTAAATAATTATATTCCTTATAACAATTGTTGGATGTAGCCCATTAATCTAAAAAATTGTTGTTTCTAAATATGTGCAGGTATTAGACCAGATGGGGGATAATAGAGTGTGAGTGATGTCAAACAAGCATTTCAAAATGCCATTGGCAAGGAAGTAGGAGTGGATTGTAATGTAAGCGAGGAGGGCGAGTATTGAAAAGCCCCATACAGAGCCTGTAACTATTGTCTGGTATATCTTTTACATTCTTGTTAGAAGTTATGAGAAATGAAATTCCCCCATCACCAGTCTCGTTCAACACTGCAATATTCAAAACAAAAGTGGTGTTGAAAGATATAGGGGCACCATCTTCCCTCTTGAGCTTATATGCTTTATTGTATATCACTCTTCCTAATCTATTAGCCATGTAATATTGTGCATCAGTGTTTAGTGTTTCCTGTGTGACTTGCAAGGCACCAAAAGCTATGTTGGAATTATTAAAAATGAAAAGGTCATTAAGCACTTCATTGAAGGTGGGAAAACTGAAGAACTTGCAAATAGTTTGTGTCAACAAAACATTGATGACTGCAAGCAATAACAATGCATTCTGCTATGATCTCAAGATTGTTGAACTGATAATATTAACTTTTTCGCTTATAAAGACCTTTGGTGAACACAGGCTTGACAGAATGAGTGAATAATTATTTACCTCTAAATTTTGGGAGCTTCTACGTCCGTTCTCCTTAATTTTGAGCAATTACGGAATGACATACTAACCCTTCGTCACGAGTTTCTTTTTGATAAGGAAGTCAGTCAAAGTACTCATGCAAAATAAAATCACAGTCCACCAACTTTCTTTTCATCCATGATAATGCTATAAGAGTCATACGCCATAGTTCATCAACTACTCATGACTAATTCAAACAAGTAAATATCTTGAAATGAATAATACTATGTAATTTCTTGTGTTTGGTGAAACATGCTTTTTGTATTGAAAGAATAATAACAAATTATAACATCGATGGCCCCAAGATAGCACTAAGTTCATAAAAAGGTTATTATAGGAATAAAATATTAAGGAAAGATGAAGGTGGCTATATATGATCCTTTTAGAAAATAAAAAAATAATATTAGTTGTCGAGAGGCATCTTTTTCTATTCAAATGTCTAGAGCATACCTTTGACTTTTACCATTTCCTTTGTGTTGTACTTTTAGCATCTCATTATGATTGATTTTTGTTTTTGTTTCACTATACTTTCAAATTGATTACTAGAATTAAATTAATTTTTTTATTTAGATTATTTTAATAAGTTAAATTTTGTATTTGTAGATTTGAATTTTATATTTTTTGGGTTTAAATTATTTTTTAATAAATGATTTTTGATCGATTCATATCTAAAAACTTTTAATTTTTTTAAGTGAAGTATAAAGCAGTATTACCCATCTTTTAGAATCATTCTTATTCTTATTATGACCTCACAATATTTCAATTGTAATGTCTCTTTATTGATAAGATTTAAAACCCTATTTTAATAATTAGGGGACTCAATAAATCAATGGCATACCCACATGCATTCATAGGATACTAATAAATATTCTAATTTTAGTTGTATCACTCAAATGTATAGTCTGATATGATATCCACTCTACATACCCTAGCATAATTAAAATAACTCCAATTTTTTACGAAATATCTTATTAGCCTACTTTTAATGTATTTTTATATCTCATTATTACTTTTACCCTATCTACCAAGGGCATGTCTTGTGCCTACATTTGATTCAAAATCAATTTTCATTGTCATCACATACATTAATGCCTCAACACAAAAAACCTTGATGTACTAAGATAAATATGCCATCGTATACAAAGATCCAATTTAGAAGTACTTATACATCTCAACCTCCAAACCTTTGCCACACCAACACTAATAGAGAACACCTTAATAATATGGTGATTGTGCTACTAAAATGTATTCATAAACTAATTTTAGGAAACAACCTGGGTAAGATTGTACTAAAATTTTATGACCTTATTGTGGTGTTATTTCCTTTCCTAACTACACTAGAGTTGGGATTACATAAGTTTATTTTGAATGATGAGGCTTTGATATGATAAAAGATTATGTGGTATAGAAGAAAGATAGTTGAAGGGCTCTAAAAACACCAATATATTGAATGGAATTTTCTCTTATTGACATATGCAAAATGATTTATAGAGGATATAGAAAACCACTTATAGACATCCCACACACCCCCTTCTATCAATGTCATCTAAATCAATAGTTGCATCACATTAATTAAAGTATCCCATTTTCTTGTACCACTGAAGTAATATTTTGGATCACATTATTTTGAACTCCTAATATGCATGCATATGACAAGGTATTATCATATGCATGCATAAAATTTTAGTTATAATAATATTTTAGTTTAGTTATGATAAGGTATTGTGATTGGGTTAGGGTTAGGGTTAGGATTAGGGTTATATTTAAGATTATGAATATTGTTGGGGTTAAATATAGGGTGAAAATTAAGGTTAAGGTTAGGGTTAGAGATAGAACTAAGATTATGGTTGGGGTTTGCATTACAATTAAGTTTACCTACTTAGGCTTAGGCTTAGAGATAAGGTCAAGTTTAGGGTTAGATAAAGAATTGTGATTTAAGGTTAGGATTAGGGTAAGAGATATGCTACAATTAGAGATATTGTTACGATTAGGATTGGGTTAGGGTTAAAGATAAAATTAGGATTAGGGTTAAGCTTAGGGTTACGTTTAGAGATATGGTACGATTATGGTTAGGGTTACGGTTACGGTTAGAGAAATAATTAAGAACATGGTTAAGATTAGGGTTAGAAATGAAATTAGGGTTAGAGTTAGGGTTAGAGATAGGGTTAGGGTTAGGGTTAGGGTTAGGATTAGATATAACATCATGATTATGGTTAGGGTTAGAATTAGGGATAGAACTAGGATTAGAGTTAAGGTTAGAGATAGAATTATGATTAAGATTCATGTTAGCATTAGATATATGGTTAGGGTGAGATAGTGTTACGGTTAGGGTTAGGGTTAGAGATAAAATTAGGATTAGAGTTAGAGTTTGTATTAGGACTAGGGTTAAGCTTAGGGTTAGGGTTAGAGATAGGTTACAATTAAGGTAAGGGTTAGGTTAGGGTTATGGTTAGAGATAGTGTTAGAATAAGGGTTAGGGTTAGAGATGGTGTTAGGATTAGGATTAGAGTTAGGTTTAGGGAACTAAAGCTAGAATTAGGATAAGTGTTGGGATTTATGTTAGGAATAGGGTTAAGATCTAGAGTAGAGTTATGATTAGTGTTAGGATTAGAAATAGGGTTACAATTAGTGTTAGGGTTAGGGTTAGGATTATGATTGAGATTAGGGTTAGGTTTAGGGTTAGAGTCAAGGTTAGAAATAATTAGATATCGAATTAGGATTAGGGTTGGAAATAGAATTAAGATTAAGGTTGGGTCAAGGTTAGTGTTAGGATCAGGGTTAGGGATATGGTTAGGATTAGAGATAGGTTCAAGATTAGGGTTAGAGATAAAATTAGGATTTGAGTTAGGGTTTGTGATAGGATTAGGTTTATACTTAGGATTAGGGATGGGGTTTGCAATAGGATTAGGGTTAAAGATAGGGTTAGAATTAAGGTTAGGGTTAGAGTTAGAGATAAATTAGGATTATCGTTAGGTTTACATTATGATTAGGGTTACTTGCTTAGGGTTAACGTTGTGGTTAGAGAAAATTATGATTAGGGTTAGAATTAGGGTTAGGATTAGAGACAAGAATAGCTTTAGAGATAATGTTAGGATCGAGGTTAGGGTTAGAGATATAATTAGGATTAGATTTGGGGTTTGTGTTAGTATTAGGGTTAATCTTAGGGTTAGGGTTAAATATAGGGTTAGAGTTAATGAATATAAGTTAATTGTTTAATTTAATATTAGGGTTAGAGTTAGGATTAGGATTAGGATTAGGGTTAGGATTAGAGTTAGGGCTAGAGATGGGGTTAGAGTTAGGGTTAGGGTTAGGATTAGAGATAACATAATGATTATAGTTAGGTTTATGATTAGAGATAGAATTAGGATTAGGATTAGGGTTAGAGATAGTGTTACAATTAGAGTTAGGGTTAGAGATAAAATTAGGATTAGAGTTAGAGTGTGTATTAAGATTAGGGTTAAGCTTACGGTTAGGGTTAGAGATATGTTATAATCAAGGTTAAGGTTATGTTTAGAGATAGTGTTAGAATTAGGGTTAGGGCTACAAATGGTGTTATGATTAGGATTAAAGTTATGCTTAGGAAACTAGAGATAGAATTAGGATAATTGTTCAGATTTATGTTAGGAATAGAGTTAAGATCAAGAATAGGGTTATGATTAGAGTTAGGGTTAGAAATAGGGTTATAATTAGTGTTAGGATTAGGATTATAGATAAAAATTAGGAATCAAGTTAGGATAATGATTAGTGTTAGGGTTAGGGTTAGGGTAAGGATTAAGATTTGGGTTAGGTTTAGGGTAAGGGTTAAGGTTAGAGATAATTAGGAATCAAATTAAGATTAGGGTTAGAAATAGAATTAAGATTAGGTTTGGTGTTGGGGTTAGTGTTAGGATCAAGGTTAGGGATATGGTTAGGATTATTGATGGGGTCAAGAGTAGGGTTAGAGATAAAATTAGGATTAGGGTTACAGTTTGTGATATGATTAGGTTTAAACTTAGGCTTAGGGATGAGGTTTGAAATATGATTAAGGTTAGGGTTAGGTTTAGGGATAGAATTACATTTATGGTTAGGTTTATATTATGATTAAGGTTACCTGCATAGGGTTAAGGTTGTGGCTAGAGAAAATTATGATTAGGATTAGAATTAGGGTTGGGGTTAGTGTTAGAATTAGCTTGGTTAGGATTAGAGACAAGGATATATTTAGAGATAGTGTTAGGATCAGGGTTAGGGTTAGAGATATAATAAGGATTAGATTTGGGGTTTATGTTAGGATTAGGGTTAAGCTTCAGGTTAGGGTTTGCGAGAGGGTTACTATTATAGTTATGGTTAGGGTTAGAGATAGAATTACAAACATGTTTAAGATTAGGGTTAGATATGGAATTACGTTTAGGATTGGGATTAGTATTACAATTAGGCTTACCATTATGGTTAGGGTTAAGGTTAGAGATCTAGAATTAGGATAAGGGGTATGGAGTTAGGTTCATGATTAGAATTGTGATTAATATTAGGTATAGGGTTAAGTTTTAAAGTGTGGAATTTATTGTCATCATTCATGTGCTTACAAATCTAAAATTTAAACATAAAATTCATTTTTTAAAATTCTAAACCTTATAACATTTATAATGGCAACAACCCCTAACCCTAACCCTAACCATAGCCTTGATCAAATATAAATCCTTACCCTACCCCTAATTATAATTCCAATCCAAACCTTAATAGTAATTACAACCCTACCCTTTACACTAACCAAAACATTATTCCTAACATGAAACCTATTATAATTATAATACAAACCCTAACCCTAATCATAATAATAAATCTGAACCAAACCCTAGCCCTAACCATGATATAAACCCTAATCCTAAATGCTAGCTCTAATCATAACCCTAAATATATTAATTTATTCAATGTGTTATGCACGTCATGGATGCTACTAGCTTATATATCTTAATATATTAAGATATATATATTATACGCCGAGAGATATCATTATCGAAGCATATTTTTTAAATTCAAAAAAGTAAAAAGCAAATATGCTGAGATAATGATATCTCTCGGAATATAATATATATATCTTAATATATTAAGATAGATAAGCTAGTTAATTAACCAAGAAAGATGTGGGAGGAGAACAGATCTACAAGAAGAAATAAAATTCCAAATTTTTGAGCCAAAAGGGAGGTCCCTCTAGGTAAAAATTCTCTCTATCTAGGGAATCTAGGTATTTGTTCATCATAATTTGACACCATTTGGTGTCAAGTTTGGAATAAATCCCCCATACCAATTTGGCACCTAAAGCTTTATTTTGCAGGAAAAATCTCTCAAACCTTCTCCCCCATTTACTTTAGATTTGCATAATGACTCCCAAGCCACCAAAGGTAATTTCTTCTTTTTAGTAACATTCTTTGCCCATAAAAAATCCTTGATGACCTTATGTAGATTCATTCCCTTTCCTTGAGGGAGTTTTAATACTAACATAAAATAAATTGGAAGAGAGTGCAATACTACTTTAAGCATCACCATTTTATCGACAAAGGAGAGTCATTTGGATCTCCAGAGCAGAATTCTATTAGATGCAGAAGCAATTAACTTATCCCAGAAATCATACTTCTATTTTCCTGAAAAGAAGGGAATTCCCAAATATTTGCGAGGAATAGAGTCACTTTTGAAGCCCCAAAATTTTAGTATCTAGTTTTTGAGCAGAGGATTGACATTGATAAAAAAATATTTTAGATTTTTATGTGTTGAATGATTGACTTGAGAAGGAGAAACAATCCATTAGGGCCTTCTTTATCACTTTTAGTTAATCCATGCTTTCCTGACCAAAAAAGAGAGTATCACTTGCAAAAAGGGAGTGCAAAATAAGCAAAGGAGAGGGCCTAACAAAGATTCCTTTCCACATCCTGGTGGATCATGAAGAAATAATAGATCTACTCAAACCCTCAGCCATTAAAATAAAGAGGTACGGGGAGAGGGGATCTCCTTGTATCACCCCTTGAGTAGGGAAAAATAACTATATGGGGAGCCATTAACAATAATTGAAATTCTTGCTCCTGAAAGACAAGAAGAGATCCACTTGCACCAATTGTGGAAAAAACCAATTTTTTTCAGGACATCCATTAAAAAATCCCAATCAACCCTATCATAAGCTTTCATCATGTCTAATTTTAAAACTACCATTGGGGATCTATCCATCCTGATTGAATGTAAAACCTCATGTGCCAATATAGCACCTTCTGGTGTGTCCTTCCCTAGCACAAAACCACCTTGCTCATCTTAAATAATCGTAGGAAGAAACAATTTCAATCTTGTGCCTACTGCTTTAGTAAAGATTTTATAAATTATGTTACATAAATAAATAGGTCTAAATTTTTTGAAACAAGACGGATCAAGTTTTTTTGGAATGAGGGCGACAAGAGTGGAGTTTAGTTCTTTCAAAAAAAACCTATTTCTTCTTGATTCTTCCAAGGCTAGAGCAACAATATTTAGAATCAAGTTTCATGATGGTAGAACAAAAATTGATTAATGGTGTGTTGCATATTCCTATATTAGCATGAAATTTATCATATATGAGAATAAAAGGTGTGGGTGTGCAAGTAGTCTTTTCTAATGTAGGATGCAAGATGGTTAGAGGTGCTATGATTATTTATAGAGGTTTCAAATTTGACACATTGTATAAGCTTGATGCATACATTGTTGAGCACAATAATACTTTTATGAAAAACAATTTTGTGGCTACTTAATTTGAAAAGGTGAGGGTTTCATATTTAGTAGATGGTCATGGCTTCTAGGTACCAAAGGGCACTCTTTTAAATCAAAATTACCTATAGAGATGACTATGTTATGGCACGAAAGACTTGGCCACATTGGATAAAATGGTTTAAAGACGTTGAAAAATAAAAACTTTATTGAAGGATTAACTGATTGTAATCTTTATTTTGATTTTTGTGCTCGCATTGCATTTATGATAATTAAAACTGTTTTCGATTTTACTCAAGTTCTCATAAATCTTGTGGTACATTGGATCTTATTTATTTTGATGTGTTTGGTCTTGTAGATGTTCCTTCTATTAAAAAATCCACATGTTGTGTTTCATTTATTGATGATTATAGTATGACATGGATATAATTTCTAAAGAGTAAATTTTAAATTTTCAGTCAATTTAAATAATTTAAACCAATGGTTGAGTTGTAGTCTAGAAATAAAATATAATGTTTGAGAAATGAAAATGGTGGTGAATTTTTCTCTAATTATTTTGATAAACTCTATAAATATTGTTGTATTCATAGACAAAAGACAACTCTATATTCTCCAAATAAAAAATAGAGTTATAGAAAAAGTGAACAAGACACTGATGAAGAAGGCTAGGAGCATGCTTAGTGGTGTTGGGCTAGAAAAAATATTCTAGGATGAAGTTGTTTCCACTACTTGTTACCTTATTAATAGGTCTCCAACATTAGCTCTTGTTGATAAAACACTTATGGAGGCATGGTCGAGTCACAAGCCTTCATTGAGACATCTTAGAGTTTTTGGCTGAGAGGAATATACAAATGTATCAAAGTAGAAGCAAAAAAATTTGGAGAATAATGTAATGTATTTTCATCAAGTATAATTATGGTGTGAAAGAATACAAGCTTTGGGATCATATTTCACAGAAGGTGATGTATAGTAGAAGTGTGATTTTTAGATTAACTAAGCCTTCTTTTGTTACATTGTATCCAAACTAAAGTGAACAAAAATATGTGATTCAAATTTCTTCTACACCTAAGAAAGTTGAATCAAGGCCCCTAGGTAGACAAGAATTTGAGGAGAGCTCATCCAGCTCTGAATCTTTAGAAGAGAAGGAAAAACCTCCAACTTGTTAGTGTTTCTTAGATCAGATTGAATAGTGAAAGCACTTAAAAGAATTGCAACACATAAGACAATGAACACACAAAGATACCCTGGGAAAACCCTCCTATTGAGGGAGAAAAACCCAGCAATGAATCTCTTCTATAATACAGAACAATGGAAAAAATCTGCTTGCAACTCAGGCCCAGCAATGGCCAACAATGGATACAACAAAGTCGCACCTCTCCTAGATGCACTAGATACAAATGAATATCTTCTTCCTTGAAATCAAACTGCTGCTATATGGTGCGAATTCTGCTCTTAAGGAAATGCGAACTTGCTTGAGTGATTGGATAATGCAATGACAAATGAGACCTTGTATTTATACAAGTGTGGCACCTCTTCAACATAGGTCGGCCCACATACAAAATAAATAATAAATACATGAAGTCAATTCAAGCCAAGACTAAAATATGTGAACCAAGAAGGGTCGACCCTTTAGCATTTACATTTATTGTTTGGTATAAATTAAATAGCCGAGAGGTTATGCATTTAATTTATCTTTTCTTCTTAGAATTCGTGTGATGAAGTGCAGATCGTAGCTGCTATAACATCAACACAACTAAGCTTGTTTGAAGGTCTATAAGGAATAGACAACCACCTAAAAGGTATTCACATAGTGATTGGAGATGTATTTTTGGTTTAAATACTAAAATGGATGATCCTAGATCTATATAAGAGGCATTGAGTATGAATAATACATAATCATGGAAGATTTCTATGGATGAAGAAATGAAAGTTTTGAAAAATAATGATACATGGGATCTCATACCATTGCCTAAAGGAAGAAAACATACTAGTTGCAAATGGGTGTTCAAGAAAATATTAGTGTAGATGGAGGTATTGAGAAGTACAAAGAATAGTTGGTTGCAAAATTTCACTCTCAAGTTGAGGGTGTTGACTACAATGAGATATTTTCTCCTATTGCAAAAATGACATACATTATAAACCTATTTTTTATTATTGTTGCTTATAACCTAGAGGTTAATAAAATGGATGTGAAAATGAACTTCCTTGATGGTGATTTGGAAGAGGATATTTTTATCACATAGCCAAAGCACTACATGGTGAAAGTTAAAAGTAATTTGGTTTGTAATTTGAAGAAATCCCTATATGGTCTCAAACAAATTCCTAGGATATGGTACCAAAAATTTGATAAATATGTGTCAAGTTTAGGATTTGAGCATTCTGAATCAAATCACTTTGTTTATTATAGAATTAATGGTGATCATTTCATATTTATTGCATTATTTTTTGGTGATATTTTATTTATTGGTAAAGGGAAAGGAATGATTTCAAAACTAAAGTCTCAACTTTAGCTAAATTTGAAATGAGATATCTTGGTGTAGATAAATTAAGTCTTGGGATGGAAATAAGAAGAGATAGAATGAATAGAAAAATATGGCTTAAAAAAATTAAGTATGTTAATTCAATTTTACATAGGTTTAATATGCAAGATTGTAGACCATTGTGTGTTCCATTTAATTTTTGAACAAAATTATCTACGTCATAGTGTCCAATATTCCAATCATTAATGGAAGACATGATCAAAGTGTCTTACTAGAGTGCAATCAAAAGTTTGAAATATTACTTGTGTTATCATGGTAATTTAATAGGAGATGGGTATTCCCTTGATATTCAGGTTATGTGGATTTAGACTAGGTAGGTGATGTCGATATCAAACAATCCACTAGTGCTTATATGTTTACTTTTTTTGGTGGTGCAATTAGTTGGATGAGAAAACAAAAATTTGTGGTTGCTTTGTCCAAAATTGAATTTGAGTACATGGTGTTGAATTTGATGATTGAACCCCCATAACTGCTAGTGATCCTCTACAACCAAAATTCCTATCACATATGAGAGAACAAAACAATGATTATGATATGCAATATTGAGAAGAAAGAGATCCAAAAAATAACTAATATGTGAAATGAAATAATATGAATGAATGATTACAATGAATGTGAATGCTTATAAAAGCATAAAAAAGAAAACCCTAGATTAAGATTGTATTAGATTGTGATAAGTGTCATCTCATGCAATGAGATAGCTTAACCTATATTTAGTCTAATCTAATAATAAAAAATAACTCTTAAGTTAAGCTTAAGTAATTAAAATAATAAGGGACTTAATAATCAATTAATGATTAATTAATTATCAAGTGATGTCCTAATTACTCCAACACTCCCCCTTAAAATAAACTTAGGGAGAAGTTGAAAAACTTGATGAGGAATGCAATTATGGATGCATGGGTAGGTCCTAAATAAAAGTCTTGATGAGGTATCTATGTACAAACAAATGAAATCTCCCATAACTAAAGAAAATGAGAAAACCACATGAGAAAAAAATCCTCTCCAAAAGAGAGAAAATGAAATGACTACACTAATGAAAGAAGGATAGAAGGAGGACTCAATGTGATCCCCAAAGGCTACTTTTATCACACAAGTACAATAGATGTCCCCCAATAGGAGAGAGAAAATGAGCATATTAATCTCCCACATAAAAAAGTAGCTATTGTGCTAATGATGAAAGCCTGATGACAAAATATTATCCACTACCTACAAACAACATTTATCCCCTTAGGAAGAAATAGATCCACTAGTGATTGGAGAATCCTATCCAAAAGGATGGGTGAATCAAGAATCCAAATCCAAATGATGTGTGCCTATGAAAAGTTCTCAAGTGTCCACATGTCAAAAAGAGATGATGTCAATCTAGAAACTAGTGAAGACTAATGTAGAACAATCTACAAAGGTGATGAAGATGGTGGGCCAAAAATGATGATGTGGTTGTAAACAAAGAGGAAGATGAATGTCCTCAAAATAACCTTACAAATATGCAATATGGGACTCTATAAATAAGGATGATATGTCTACAAGATACAAATCCCATGTAGCTATGTCTAGAACATGATAGATGTCAAGTGTTGTACTAAACCAATAGAGGCCAAGGATGTGGGAATTCCAAGATGATTAGGGACAACAGAAAATGATGATGTAGTCTCAACTTGAAGAGTCAAAACATGAAGAAAATTCTTTGAACCGTCAAAAAATGTAAGACTTGTGATATAGTCAAGCTCCTCTAAAGTATTATCATCAAATGGTATATAATCTAAATATGCAAGAGGGATGAAAAAATATACAACAGGATCCTTTGGGTGTATAGAGATTTGAGGGTCTCCATGGATCTTCCAAATTCTATTCCAAAGTGTGTGGGGACAATCAATGTCTGATATAGCACACATAGTATCAAGATCAACACTAGAACATATAACCCTTACAACATGATCATTGATAATACCCAATGCTTAATAGCTCCTTGGTGTGTCTGGTGTAGGTATGATTCCATGAAGATAAGGTAAAATATCAAACCACCTAAGATGTGTCAGGATGTGATTTTGCTAAGACTCATAGTTATCCTTTGCCAAGATGACCACATAAGGATAAACAAAAAACCCATGGTATTTCCTCAAATAATAAAATCAAAGACTAATAACCTCATTACATATAAAGTAGATAAAATGAAGTCATAACACACAAACAGATCCTTTCCATGTGCCAAAATGTCAAAGTAATTAACATAAATGTGAAATCACAAAAAAAAAAAAAAAATTACCTGGGTTTGATTCTAGAAAAAGTGCATGGATGGATTTGAAGAGCTCTAAAATACCTTTCCAACACCACTAGAATCACAAAAATCAGAGATAATGGTAAAAATTTATGAGCTCAAAAGTAAAAAATGAAGATCTAACTTTGATCGAGAATTATAGAAACTAACAAAAAGTTTGATAATGTGACCTACACCATTGCAAAGTAGATCGAACTAGCTTTTCAACAATATCTCTTTTTCTCGATTTCGACAAAGTATGCCCAAGTTATGCCAAAAAGAAAAAATCACTCATTTAAGGAAAAAGAGGGCTAGGAGGGGGCTTGGAGTGGTCATACGACCATTCATACTGATGGCATATGGTTGAAGTTAGTGTGATTTCATGTTGATGTCAACATAATTTTCCAAGGAATATTCCCTATCGTTGCAAAAAAATCTCAGTTGCTTGAAAAATTTCTCGATTGTTGATACTAATACCTTCATCAAAGATCCATTGCTTACCAAAAAAGGTGACATCACTGGTGCATGTGCATATTTTGGGGGAATCTATAAATATTCCAGTTGTCAAAATTTAATGGGCCACTGGTGGTAGATTTGAGATGATTGACTATCGGGGATGTAAGTCGCTTGCCAGGGATGTATACCATTGGGTGGCTACCAAGGGCCACTAAGCGGTCAATGGGTGGGGCCTTGCATGCAAGGTACAGCTAGTACCCTCATACAAATGGTTTTTTTTTTTTAAATTAAAGATTTTTTTGCTTTATTAAAAAAATAAAAAAATAAATTGTAATTTTTTTACAAAAAATAATTGAAAAGAAAAATTGGAGAGCTTTTTTTAAAAAATTTATAAAAACATAGTAAAAAACTAGAACTTTTTGAAAAACCAACTATTGTACCTGATCGTGATGAGGGCACTAATGGTAGATATGGGAAATTTTGTGCAGGTAGTTCTACGTGCCCTTAAAACAATTACTTTTTTTACAAATTTTCCAATTTGGATATTTAAACAATCAATTCTTATGTTTTTGGCTATTATAGACTCAACAATAATGCTCATTTCACCTCGAGATGATTTGATTCTTCCCTCAAGTTTGTATCTCTCGTAGTTTGAATATGAAGTCAAAAATATGATGCTTCGATACCATTTTGAAGTTGATGATTGAACCCCCATAGCTACTAGTGATCCTCTGTAGCCAAAACACCTATCACACATAAGAGAACAAAGCAATGACTATTCTAGTCCAAAAGTGAGAAGAAAGAGATCTAGAAAGGTAACTAATATGTGCAATAAATGTGAATTCCTATAAAACATAAAAAATAAAATACTAGATGAGGATTGTATTAGCTTGTGACAAGTGTTATCATCTCATACAATGAGATAAATTAACCTATATTTAGTCCAATCTAGTAATATTCATGCACTCCTAAGTTTAGCTTAAGTAATTAAAGTAATAAGGGACTTAATAACTAATTAATGATTAATTAATTATCGAGTGATGTCCTAATTACTCCAACATATGACAACTACTCAAACTTGTAAAGAAGTCATTTGAATTAAGGTTCTATGTTCAAATATCAAAATAAAACAAGGTATAATGATAGTCAGAGTGCAATCTGCTTAGCTAAGAACCTGAAATTTCATGATAGGACCAAGCACATTGATGTACTATATCACTTTTCAAAGACATGGCTAAGGATGGCAAGGTGAAACTAGTTAAGGTAGAAACTTTGATAAATATTTTAGATTATTTAACTAATCCTATGAGCACAAATAAGTTCATATGGTGTTCAAATTCTACGGTACTCTTAGCCCCTAGCAATTAAATCATAGTGTTGATATTCTCTTTGATCTTGCAAGGTGTTCAACAAGTGGGAGAATGTTAGGAAAAAGGTGTCTCAACCTTGCAATTATAACAGGTTACTATCTATTGTAATTTTACATTACAACATAGATGGCTTCAAAAAAAATCCCAAAACTACGAAATGGCCAAATAATCATGCTAGTAAAATTTCAACCCAATGCCATGTCTAGATTTTGTTTATGCTCAAAAATTGAAAGTTGAATAATTTTAATTATGAATCCAAATCAACCTCTCAACATAACATCAATGAATCATCTCTAAATGAAAACACATGTAAAATGTAACTAATTATACAAACTAAAACAACATGAGCATTCAAAAGAAATCAAACTCCATTGTCATCCTATCATCAAGATCTTGTTTTCAAGCATTTTGACGCTCTCAGATTTTGCACAGCCACAAATGTTGCAAGAGGCTATGATGAATGGATTCGAATGATTGAAAAGTCCCTTTTTTGGTGAGAAGAGGGGGTTTATATAGATGAATGCATAATGTGAAAAAATGAGAAATGAGAAATGAGTGGAGTGATTCATGCCGTGATTCTTGTTTGGAAGCTCAAAATGTGCATTTCTGAGCTAATTTCATGGAAATGATTTATGAATTTTAAATTATTTAATGAAATATGCCAATGGATTTTAATGATTAATGCAAATATATTTAAATGAAATATGCAATATTTAAATGAATTTATGGAGATATGATTATGCAACGAATTTAAGTGGTAGATGATTAATGAAATGATAAGGATTAGTGAAATATGCAAATGGATCATCTAAATGAAATGGATAAATGTTTAAATGATCTTATGAACTATACAAATGGATGATGATTAATGTGGATGCAAATGATATTTTAGTGATTAATGCCTAAATGATAAATGATTATGATTTGAATAGTTTTATAAATATGGAGATGATGGATAAAAATGATTATGTGGACATTTTTATGCGTCTACATTTTGCCCCTCTTTGATACAATGCAACTTGTCACGTTGTTTCAAAGAAAAAGATTGATCAGTTGATACATGCCCCATAGATAACCTGGTAAGGATTATGATAAGAATGATATGGCCCCTTAAGAGATTGATCGAACAGGGTGTAAGAAGATTAATCTCTCGATAGATGTCGAGAAAATGATTAGATACTTTGATGTTGCACAAGTGATAAAGCGGTGATGTACATTTGATGGAAATGCATAGTTGATGAGCATAACTGAACAATTGATGGAAGTGATTAGTATAGCGAGGTTGATGAGCTAATGAAGCTGATTGAGATTGATGCAAGCGCAAGACAAGTTGATAGAATGATTGATTGATTGATTAAGGGGACATGAGATTTCAAGATGCAAGTTGATTGATTTCTCTACAACAAGAAAGATGAAGAAAATGAAATGCAATAAATGGAAGATGCAAGATGGGATAAAATGAAGGTGATGAAGCCTCTTGTGCCTTTTAAGTGATTTTATCATCATCGAGCTTATTATGTCACAAATTAGTATAAGCGTCTAGATAACATGAACATATAGATGACCTGAATACTGTTTGTGTTTTTATTTAGTAATGAAGTATAAGCATCTAGGTATAAGAACCCTAGATGACCTGAATACTTATTGCATGGAAGACACTATCAGACAAGGAATTCTCTCATCCACACTAGAATCATAGGTCCTCAATGGTTTTAGACAACCATGTCTTAAGACGAGTCATCCCATGAATAAGAAACAATCCACAAACAACAAACAAGTGAACATGCCCCATCATCACCTCTCTAGTCCCAAACATCCTGGAGAAGCTAAAAGACATGCCAACAAAGATAAAACCATAAAATAATCAAAGACCAACAAACAAACATGCGTCATGCTTTAATGAAACTCATTATAGTCACAGTTTATGCGTTTGGGTTGAATTTGAAAGATGGATTGGTAGGTATGCTTTTTTGATTGTTAGTCATGATGCATTTTGATTTTACTGAAGTTCAAAGCTATGTGGTGATCTGAAAGTGTCATTGTTGAGGGATTTTTTAAGTTATTTGATTTTTTTGGATTTTTGAAATATTTGATTTTTTTTTTCAGGACACTTTATGATTTTTTTTAATTTTTCAGGACACTTTATGATTTTTTTTTGGGGTTTTTTCAGACACTTTATGATTTTTTTTAGGGATTTTTTCAGGACATTTTATGATTTTTTATTTTTTTCAGGGCACTTTATGATTTTTTGGGATTTTTTCAGGACATTTTATGATTTTTATGGATTTTTTTAGGACACTTTATGATTTTTGTGGATTTTTTCAGGACATTTTATGATTTTTATGGATTTTTTCAGGACATTTTATGATTTTTATGGATTTTTTTCAAGACATTTTATGATTTTTAAGGATTTTTTGAGGACATTTTATGATTTTTATGGATTTTTTTCAAGACATTTTATGATGGAATGAGATGATATGATTGTTATGCACTTGGTTGAAGAAACTAGATGCCCCACACTAGAGGTAGTGCAACCATGGATAAATGATATATTACCATGAAAGATTCATTGCAAAGCATGTCACATAAGCAACATATCTCTTGTCAAAAGATGATAATGGTCGATTGATTAAGATGCCATGAATGATTGATTACAGAAGGCATGATGATAATAAGTACTTAGGATCACTAATTCCTCTAAGTACGATAGTTTGTTGATGATTATCGATGATTTATTGACAAAAGATATGAGGTTGGATAATGTCTTACAACTAGGCTCAAATATGATTTGCATGATAAGATTCAAGGTTGCAAAGCGACATGATTCCCAAAATTGGAGGTAATGTAATCATGGATAAATGATAAAGATGTGAACTATGATGGAATGGTAATGCATGAGGATATGAAAGGAATTCCAAAGCATGCATTTGTAATTTTGCCCCTAATCTCATCAAGAACAAAGAAAGGAAATGGGACATGGATTTTGATAAGCTAGGAGGTATGGAATGGAAGAATGCAATGATAAGGATAATGAATAAGATGATCAAGATCAACTAGATAATCTATGTAAACAAATGCCTAAATACTTTACCCCTATTCCTCATCAAGACCAAGGAAGGGATGAAAGGATGTATTTAGATAGGATGGTTGAATTTGGGTAAAGTTTATAGGATAAGATATCTAATGTTCTAGAAGATCCTTAACCTTTTCAAGATCAAAGGTGGAAATATAAAGGATGAACGTAAAAAGGATAATGGATATGAATGATAGGGTGGAGAGAACTTTCCCCCAAGTGTAAAGTGCAAGAGGAATATGGAAGATATGATATGTATAGGGATAAATGAAAATGGAAGATAGTATATGCATGATAGGAAGATGGAGGGAGGACTCAAGCATCAAGTTACATGAATATGTGTTCTAATAAACCATGGCAATGAGGATTAGACTCATAAATTTGGTAAATAGTGGCATGATGGAAGAAGCTAAGGACTTATGCAAAGGTTTGGATTAAAGGAGGATAATGGGGGATGAATGTTGGATAATGTATAGGAGGTTGGAAGGCTTGTTGATGGATAGATGGAAAGGATAGAAATATCAACATTGGCACACACCTTGAAGGGTGGTGGAGTGATGGAGGAAAAATTGATTTGGAAGGTGATAGGTTTTTAGATGAAATATTGGACGATGATTTTGGATTAGAAAATTTGGATGGCAATTTATATTTTATTGCTTCTATGAGACTTTTAGGAATCCACATAGATTTTGACTTTGATTTTTGCTTTGTGGGCCTTTGTGGCCTTTGAGATTTTTATTTTGATTTGATGGGCCTTTGTGGCATTTGAAATTTTTCTTTTTGCTTTGTGGGTCTTTGTGGCCTTTGAAATTTTTCTTTTTGCTTTGTGGACCTTTGTGGCCTTTGAAATTTTTCTTTTTGCTTTGATGGGCCTTTGTGGCCTTTTGGATTTTTTTGTTGACTTTGGATCAGATTTTCTTTTATTTGTACATGTCTCTTCAAGGATACATGTTGATCCTTTGATTTATGTGGATTTTTATATGGAATATTTTGACATTTGGCACCCAAATTGCTTCCAAGAGCAATGGGATAGGTGGATGGAGATGAATTATATGGAGGTATTATGGGTTAATGTAGGTAGAATTTTGAGAGGGCATCAAGGATGTGTGCCTTTGTTGTTCTTGATGAATAGGAGATGGAGGGTTGTAGGGACCTAATATCAATGGAAGGGTTGATGAACTAGGATTTGGATGATAAGGACCAAGGATAGATAAAAGGTTTGATGGACTAGGATAAGGACCTAGGATAGATGGAAGGTTTGATGGACTAGGATACTTGGGTTTATTTTGATGGAATTTGGACTTACGATGGGTACCAATGTCTTGAGTGTGAGGTGTATAACCAAGTCCATGATAATATGGATTTTCTTGGATATAAAGGGGTTCTAGGATACCGTGTTCATGAAGGCCTAACCCTTTTCCTTTGTAGTTCATACTTTGACACATTCATTTTCCAATGGGATATGTATTATTAATGAAACAAGATGCGAGTCCATTGTGAGGTGGATGTGATATGGAAGGAATAACAAGATCTTGGAGTAAACCACCTTGGATAAAAGTGAGGGAACCCATTTTATAGGTAAGGGGCTCATGGATAGATTGAATAGCGATGATAGACTCTTGTGGAGGATTGTGATCATTAGGGGAATTAGGATGGGTGATAGGATCTTGACATGGGGATGATGGGGTACTTTGATCTTGACTTGGAAAAGAATAATTAGGTGTAGGAGATGAAATATCTTGCTCTTTATTAGTAAGTGGTATGAAAGGCATATCTTGATCATGAGAATGATGAACATCATCATGGAATGAAATGGTATCCTTGAATGGGGGTATATCTTGATCTTGATGAGGGAGAGAATCTTGAGATTTTGTGGAAATAATATTTTGATCATAAGATGGTAGGACATCATTAGATATGATGGAATCATGAGATAGTATGGATTTATTAGATGAGGTGGAAGGAGGACTTGGAAGGATACTCTTCTCTTGAGATGGAAGGGAATCATCTTGGATTAAACAAAAGGAGATAAGGGGATTATCATGAGGTTCTTGAGAGATTGGATCTTGGTCAAAGATTGGAAGGGCTTGTGGTATTTTTTTATCATTGGATGGATTGGAAATAATACTCTGATCCCGATGTGTAGGGGAGACTATCCTAGCATGCTTTGGACTAAGAGATTGACATGAATCATTGGATGTAGATGGTATGATAATACAGGATGGTTGGATGGAATCATTAACTTGGGTGAAAGACTCGTGAGGTTTATTTTGAATTATGGGGGATGAAGATAGATGTATGACATGGTAGGATTTCTCAATATAAATTGCGTTTGAGGACTTAGGTTTGGGATTCTCATTTAACCTTTGCAGAAAGTCATGAACATTAAACTTGGATGATGTAGTTTTGGGTGAGGATGAAGGCTTATGAGATGATTTCATCACTTCATTCAAATTTTGGGATTCTAAGTGTTTTTCAAGCTCTTTCAAATGATAGTCAAGGTATTCAATCCTTTGGTTTCGTTCATAGGTTGGTGATGAATATAGAGGATAGCAGTTAGACATGTTTGTTTGATAGTTTTTAGGAATGTTTTGAGGTATTTTGAATTACTAGGTGTGATGTTTGTTTGAGGTTTATTTGTGAACACACACACAAAATAGAGTAGACAAAGTGTTTGATTTCAACAATACAAGTACAAATCCTAAGGTTGGAAAGGACTATATTTGCTAGATTCCACGTGGGTTTCCCCAACCGCACTTATTCTTAGCGGATGAATCCTGAAGCTTGGATGCACGGGCTTCCCCTTACATTGCACTCACTTCTCAGGCCAACCAAGCTTCCAACCCCCATAAATCTCCTATGGCAGGTTGATCACCTCTACTAAGAACTACGAGAATGTGAATGCCTTCACAACGACCATTGCTATGCTAGTAAATAGATGGGATTTTGGCAACTACACAAAAGGTTTTTAGTTCGGGACCCCCGTTCGAGTGGCCATACATGGGGCACAAGATTAAGCTCCGTTTAGGAGGCACTCCATCCTGAAGAGGTTATGCTCAATAGGGTTTTGGGGAGTACTACTTGGTCCGTATGACACATCCGCACTCGTAATCCTAGGCTTTCCTTTAGGATTCACATTTATATACTGGTCAGGGGTAGCTTGGCAAAAAAGCTTTGTTGTCGATCTGAGTAGCCTTGGGGTGATTACTTTTTCCCACCAAGGTAGGCCCAAGTTCTAGAGTCAATAATCATTTCTCTTGCACCCAGGATCACACAAGTGTGCAAGGGGAGAGGATACTTCGATTATTGAATCGGGGTGACACATAAAATAGATGGGTCTGGCTTTTTGATGACCTAGTTTGCACAAGGTGAGAGCATAATCACCTACCACCTTCAAGCACAACAAACAGTGTTCATTGAACCTCTAATTAAGCCTATGTGAGAGAAGACAATTGTTCATTTTAAAGCACCAATTTGAAAAGTTTTATAATCTAAAAGACAACTGGTTTCAAAATCATGTCTTCGACGAACGTCCTGCATCAAAATCTCATTAGTAGTTTCATGTCTCATTTCTTCGACAAAGGTATGTTTTGATTTTAAATCTCTGTCAAATGAACCTACATGAAAAGCCCAAAATTAGCCCACAAATTAACAATTAAATTATGAAGCAAAAGACATTAATCTAAATTAAAGTTAAGCTAAAATTAGAAACTAATCTAGATTAAAACTTAATCTAAAATTAAAAACTACTCTAAAATAAAGTTAATTTAAATTAAATATTAATCTAAAATTAAAAATTAATTAAAAACTAATCTACATAAATAAATAAATAAAACTAATTTAAATTAAAAGGTAATCTAAATTAAAAGTTAATCTAAATTAGATTTATTCTAAACTATATTAATCCCAAATTAAATTAAATCTACATTCTAAATTTAGTCTAAATTAAAAATCAAATTTAAATTAAAAAAAAGCTAAATCTAAAAGGTTAAAAAAAACAAATCACAAGCTAAAATCTAAATTAAAAAATAAATCTAAACTAACAGTTAGATCCAAATTAAGAGCTAAATCTAGATTAAAATTAAACTAAGTCTAAATTAAAATTTTAAATTAAAGGCAATCTAAATTAAATCTAAAATTAGTTTAAATTACATTAAATCTAAAACTAAACTAAAGCCAAATTAAAACTAAATTAAAAACTAATTCAATTAAAACTGACATAAGTTAGATTGACTGCTAAAAATTAAAATGGCAAACAATCAGCAAACAAAGAGGGGGCAACAAACTAAAAAATTCAGAGGCAAATATTATGCCACAGTTGTAGACATGCACAAAATGCATTTGTTGAGATGGTGTATGCTAAAGACATCAAACGCATTTGTTGAGATAGTAAATGCTAAAGACATCAAATGCATTTGTTGAGATGGTAAATGCTGAAGACATCAAATATCTTTTGTTGAAGACTTAAAACTCCTTTGCTGAAAATGCCTTTGCTGCCCTTGTATCACATAAAATTCACAATCAAAGAGAAAAAAAAGCAGTTGATTTTATGAGCACAAAAAGATCATCAAAACTTCTGTTAGATTCATCCCATTTATTTGTGACTTCAAATCATGTCATGAAAACAGATTTTGCAATTGTCTCTTCATGCATAATGGTAAAAGTGAATAGTGCAGCAAGTATTTTCCTCAAAATTTAATACCATTCAGCATTATTCTTCATTTATTACAATAAATTCTTCATTATACCAAATTAGATTTGAGATTAATCATCAAACGTTTTCCGGTGCACCCAAATAAAAATTTGTGAAAGTATTTCATATGAGATAATAGCAAATATCTCCCATAGTTCTCACACAATCCAAGATGAGGAGAAAGTGACTGTTGAATCAAATCCAATTTTAAATTAAGAGCCAATGGATTATTTAAATCTGCAACACACTGTAACTAGAAAACCATTGGGCCCTTCACGTCAGGTTCACCAATTTGGTTATGCTGAAAAATTGAAAGCTAAATAATTTCAATTATGAATCCAAATCAGCCTCTCAACATAACATCAATGAAGCATCTCTAAATGAAAACACATGTAAAATGTAACTAATTATACAAACTAAAACAACATGAGCATTCAAAAGAAATCAAACTCCATTGTCATCCTATCATCAAGATCTTGTTTTCAAGCATTTTGATGCTCTCAGATTTTGCACAAGCACAAATGCTGCAAGAGGCTATGATGAATGGATTCGAATGATTGAAAAGTCCCTTTTTTGGTGAGAAGAGGGGGTTTATATAGATGAATGCATAATTTGAAAAAATGAGAAATGAGAAATGAGAAATGATTGGAGTGATTCATGCCATGATTCTTGTTTGGAAGCTCAAAATGTGCAATTTTGAGCTAATTTCATGGAAATGATTTATGAATTTTAAATTATTTAATGAAATATGCCAATGGATTTTAATGAATAATGCAAATATATTTAAATGAAATATGCAATATTTAAATGAATTTATGGAGATATGATTATGCAACGAATTTAAGTGGTAGATGATTAATGAAATGATAAGGATTAGTGAAATATGCAAATGGATCATCTAAATGAAATGGATAAATGTTTAAATGATTTTATGAACTATACAAATGGATGATGATTAATGTGGATGCAAATGATATTTTAGTGATTAATGCCTAAATGATAAATGATTATGATCAAATGCCTAGAAATGCTTATAATATTTGAATAGTTTTATAAATATGGAGATAATGGATAAAAATGATTATGAGGAGGATTTTATGCGTCTACAGATTTCAAGATATTAAAATTTTCATTTTCAAAATTTTTAAAGTCAAATTTGAGGCCCTTAGAGGCCATTTTTGGGCCCAAAAGTGGTCATAATTGGTAAATCTAGTTATATCTTGATAGAGTGTTTCATGAGTTTTTTGGAAATTCAAATGTTTTGTCAGTCAGTCTCTCGTTTTAAAATTTATGGCCTCTGAAAGTTGGGTCTCCTAATTTGGGAAGTATGAAAATGTGATGGACACAAAAAAAAGTTGTAAGGGGGAGTTACACATGTTGGTGTGTTTTTTGATGCATCATAGGGCATCTTTAATTGGAGATAAGTTAGACACCACTTTTTGGGTCATTTTAGATCATTTCTTTGTAAATTATTTTTTCACAGTTTCATGTATTGTATTCCTATAGATTAGGTGCTTGAGATGGAGGTTGAGTGTGAGAGTCTTATAAGTGTTGAGTTTCCTTCAAATTTTTGGTTGGTGATACTCCTAAGAGAGCCTTCTCTACAAGTATATTTTAATCTTTATTATTTCTGAATAATTTATTAGGTAGCTTTTAGAGTGTGGGTTTTTCTCTCAAAAGGGGTTTCCCCATGTCAATCTCTGTGTTGTGGTACATGAGTGATATTTATGTTTATTTATATTTAATTTTTATAATTATTGTAAAGATATAAAAAAAATTGCATAACCCTCTTCTCAAGATTAGTGTAGGAAGTCGTTTTGCTACCTTAACTTCCTTACATTTTAAAGAATATGCATAGCAATTCATGTTGTATACATAATAACCTTGATTTTATATGCACACATAATCACAATGATATATGCATAGTTTAAAAGTGTATTATACACATAATCCATGATATATGTACTATACTTGCAAATACATAAATAGTAAAAAAATTGTTTTGATTAGAGGTAAAAAATGGGTTTAGAAGGTGCCCGAAACCCTTTACACAAAAAAGCAACTGAAATGAAATATAAAACAACTAGAGCATATCAGCCCAACCATAGCAAAACACCAGCAAAAAGTCAGCAAAAAATTAGGACCCCACCCAACAACATTACATATTTTTCAAGATATCAACAGCCTCCACATCACATATTGCATTCTTCAGGCCTTCATCCCTAGCAGTAGACAAATCTTTAACAGGAGCACCTGCCTAAGCTTTGGTCTTGTTGCAGGTCCTAACCCTAGGCCCACCCGATTTAATCTCACTAATCAAAACAAAACCCTTCTCACCACCCTTATCACCAAACACCTCCTCTTCCATCAGCTTGCCATCAACACCATTTTCATTAGCCTCCTTATCATTTTTGACACTATCCACAAGGGAAGTAATACCAATAGATTCAACATTGAACCCATATTTTCTCCCCTCCCTTCCTTTATCCATATTAGCATATAACATTTCAATGTGATTTTCCAAGGTGAGGACTCTTCCTTCAAGATTTTGTTTCATCAGAAGCATTTCCTTTGCCACAATTTTCAAGGAATTCATCATATCATCAATCTAATCTTGAACAAGGGAACCCTCTGCTTTTCTCATTACACCTCGCACTTTCACATTTGTCATATTGAGTTCATGGAAAATCCATTTAAAAAGCTTATAGAAAATAATGGAACCCTCTTTGGAAGCTCCCAGAACATCAAAAATATTTTCTTTATCAATATTAAAAACATCCTTACCCTCATCATCCTCATCATGTAGGGAGCTAACCTTGTCCAAGTCCACACCAACATCCTTACCCTTATCAGTAGCAATCAGTGTCGCAATCGGTATCTTGATTTTATGAATGGACTCCACAATCTCTATCGAAACTGCCTTCCTTTTCATCTACCTATATGGGTCCACCACAGGAGATTCCGCAACATCCTACCCCACCTCAGCCATTGCCCTCTTATCCTTCTTCAAATCCCTAATCCCACCTAAAGAAACCACAACATCTTGTTCCCTAACCCCATCCGGAGAAACCACAGCATCTTGTCTACCAACAATTTTAAGAGGAGTATCCAACTCCAGTACTTTACTAGCAGACCTCACTACCTTCTTTTTACTATCTCCCATAATTAGCTCCCTTTTTTTTAGAGCAGGGGGAGGCAAAGACACCTCACCAAGTGTATCCTCCTTCATTTTGCTACAACTCAGCATTTCATCAGCAAGCTCCTCACAACAAGTGTCATACCCCTAAATAGGGCTCGACTCCTCTTTCTTAAGCTTTACCAGAGTAGGGGACCTCATATCCTCATCCATGGTTGTCAGAGATTTTGGCACAAAATCCAAATCATCCTCCGATGTTGACTCTTTTTCCAGAATAAGCTTCCTCTTCTTCCATTTTTTGTTGGCCAACTCCTCCTCAAAGACCATCTCGTAACCCTCATCATGCTTACACTTAGGGGTAGCAAGCAGCTTAATCACATCAAAGGCTTTGCCATAGTCAGAAATTAAGAGGATCAACCCCACATGAAGAATAGGGTTCTTCAGATTTTTCTTATGATCTCTATAATGCTAGCATCCAAAGAGGCCAAAAGGTAAAAGGGAAAGGAAATCCTTTTCTTGTGCCGAAAATGGTTAAGACAAAGTGGTAAGCATTTACCATAGAATATCAGCCTTCAAGGGAGATGAACCGCATAATCTCCTCTGCCACATCCCCCCACAAGGCCTTGATAGATTTCCTTTGATATCCCCCACTCCTCACCATGCTAAGGTTATGGGCTTCATCTCCTTTGAAGAAGATTTTCATGGCATTCTAGGCTTCATCTCCTTTGAAGAATATTTTCATGGCATTTTGTGCTTCCTTCTTGTCTCTAAATAACTTCGTACCTTTCAAAACAATGACGAAACTTCTTGAGAAAGAAAATCTTAGAATGCCCATAATTCGTGTGAAAAAAGAGATGTCGCAAAGGTGATTAATTATCATAGTAATTTGCTCCCTACGGATATCTCCCTTAGTACCATCATCGCAAGCCAAAACCTGATTACCACTCCTCCAAATCATAACCTTCCATGTGATGAAAAACATGCATGCCCAAAGCCTTAAAAGATCATAAATCACCTTAGATTTTGGCATCATGATTAATAATGACAAGATAGGCATCACAAGATATACATAGTCATGTAAGTAATTGGGAGACACATAGCCCTCTACAACATATACACAATAATCCATGACACATATTGTATCCAATATATACATGTAGTAATTTGTAGCATGTACACATCTATATAGATATATAGACAATTTGTGCAGGGAGAAAGGATGAATTTATTAATTTATTTAATGGATAATTAACCTATATTAATTAAATAAGAAAAAAATTGTTAATCAAATGACTAATAATGGATAATAATGATAATTAATAATGTGAATAATTAAAAGTGATAATGGTGATTGATTAATGAGATACTAATAATTAATGGATAATTAATGAAGATTAAAGGATATTTAATTGAATAATTATTTTTAGCCTCTTATATTTTTTCCCTCTTTGAGACAATGTTCAAAGTAACATTGTTTCAAAGAAAAGAAAAGTAGCTAAGGAGAATGAATTAGAAGAGATGAAGAAAATTATGATATACCTCAGTTGGGTGAAAACAATAATGTAATATTAATTAGTGGGATGAATGGTGGCCCCTTGATAAGTTATCCATGAAAAACTTCATGAGTGAACTCTCAAAATAAGATATGTGAAGAAAAATCAAGATGGAAGATGGAAAATGATATATGAAAAATAGAGGAAAATATAGAAATAGATATGAATGAAATGAGGGTGATGAGTTTTATTATAGTGATTAGCTATACTGACATGAGGAGAGAAACCTTTATTTAATATAATAATGGATATTATGCACCAGGGTATATAAGACCAAGGTCACAATGTATCCAATGCACAAACTTACTTGAAAGAAAACAATAAACAAGAGGATGCACCAACATTCGCAAGGCATATGACACTCTTGATGGGTCCATGATGAGGCAAACAAAAGGCATAAGGAGTTCCCTACAATGACCTTGGTGGGTCTAGTGAGGAAAAAACCAACAAACATGACACAAAAATAATAGATATCTTGGTTATGTTTCCAATTAATTGCCTAGGTTTCTTTAAACATTATCCAAGTTGTATTATCAAAATCCCTAGATCAATGGCCAACAAATGGGAGATTGATTTCACTTTTCTCCCATACACTTTAGACTATGCAAAACCTAGGGGGGTCACCCTTAATGATATTAGATTTAGATATTTTGTTAGTGGTGCAACATAGTGTTCAACTGATAAACTTCACACAAAATAACAAGGGTTTGTATCAGGGAAAACTTTAGTGGTGAATCTTTGCCAATTGGAAAATTCTATAAATTGGCCAAGTCAAAATTGGTGAATTAATCGCACCCAACAGGGTGTCCAAATCGCCCGAATTTTATGAATTATCGATCCAATGCATGTCCATTCACCAATGATTTTTTTTAATGAGGCATATTTAAGTAATAAATTTGTCATAACAAACTATGCGTTTCAAATGGACTGACTAATAGTTTTTCCTGGAATCCCAGAAGCATGTAATAAAACACCTACATATTTTCCAAAACTATTAAAACAACATTGTATCAGGATCCATTTCACCAATTAAAATTTACAAATAGTTGCTTGTTAAGACCCATTTCGCCAATTAAAATTTATAAATAGTTGTTTATGAGGACCTATTTCACCAATAACATTAAAAAAGAAATACATTTGAGGACACATTTCACCTTGAAAATTACAACGTATCGTTGTATAAGCACGCAGGATTTTCCAAATTTTAATATACCATTTAAAAATCCTGCGAAATTCACCAAATATGGATTGATATAAATACAATCGAAACTATCATTTATTCTTACACATTTTGTTCAATTCTGAGGTTCTACTTCTCGATTTGAAAGTAAGCAAAAGCTAAAAACGTAGACTTAAAGGTGAGTGATCATTTCTTCATAGTGTTATTAGTTATAATAATAAGATTTCTTTATCTCTTTTCCATTCTTGCTTCAGTCTTAAAGATGATTTGAGTGGGGAATGGGATCTATATTCTTTGTCCTTCTTAAACAAGAAGACATTTTTTCCAACTTTTATTTGAAGTGAGAGATCAATTTGTTGAGAAGCAAGGGTAAGACTCCTCAAGGTAGTGAAGAGACTGGGAGGCCACCAAAACACCCAAAATGTAGAGGCACCATGCAATCTTACTTTGGAATTGGAAAATCCTATGATCCATCAGATCAAGATGGAGCTACATCATCAACTCTTCCACAAAATATTAATGAAGAAGGCATTCACAATACCTCACCACCACCGGAAGGTCAAGGTGAGATTGTCATTGAGTTAAATCAAAATGTATCAAATGAGGATGGCAATACCACAAAATATGTTCCAAGGGATCCCCTAGTTAGCCAGAATGAGATAATTGACTTGGATGAGGATGATGTTGGTATCAAGAAAAAGAAAGGAAAATAAAAAATGTGGTGCAAGTGGGAAATGACAAGGAATTTTTAAATTAGTTGGTTATCAAAGTACCCATTCATTGTACCAATGGGGGTAGCAAACAAAAACAATATTGAAAAAGCAACAGTATGCAAGTGTACGATTTGTAGTTGGAAATGTGGAAGAGACAAGACGTTGCAGCTAAAGCTTAACACTATAGAAAAGCATATTGGTAAAGTTTACAAAAAATAAATCATAGACGGAAAGGAAAAATCAAGCGTACAATGGAAATCAAAGGAAGAATGTCTTCATGCTATGTATATCATGAAATATGAAGAGCATAACCATAGAATGTCGAAGCTTGTTGCATGTCAAGGTACACTAGAGGCTCAATTTGGAAAAGCAATGGAAGTAGAAAATCTGTCAAAAATTATTCAGATGAGTGTTGTTTTTCATATTTTTTCCAGAGGGCATCCTATGACAGACTACCCAGAATATTCTAGTTTATTATCTTATTTTGGTGTTCCTCACTTTCCCTTCTCACGTTGGTCAGTAAATGCTAGATGGGAATGGGAAAACTATCTTGTTGCAGTGGAAAAAGAAGATTTAAAGGAGAAAGTAAAAGAGTCAAATTTCATTGCATTATCTTTAGATGAAGTTACTATGGTAGACAATACTTATTGGGTTTGTATGCATTTGTATACTGTAGAACAACATGTTTTCCAAGCTCATCTTCTCTGTGTTCATAAAATGAAGGACAATTCAACATCACAAAATCTATTTGAACTAGTCAAGAAATATTTGAATGAAATTGCAGGTATGGATGAGTTGACAATTGCCAAAAAGTTGGTGTGTGTAGGAGATGATGGAGTTGCAGTGATGCAAGGTCAAAGGAGCGGTGTTTGCAAAAATTTACAAACTAATTGTGCACCATACATGCTTGGCATTCACTACATGGCCCACAGAATGAATTTAGCATTCAAAATTGTAAGCAAGTTTCCTACAGTATCAAAAGTTGAAAATCTAGTCTGCGAGATCCACACATACTTTTGTCGAAGTCCCAAACGTTTCACAGAATTTCAAAATTTTGTTGAGGGAATAACACCAGTAAACAAGCTTCTCAAGGATTTTGATACCAGATGTGTCTCCCTACATGGACTAGTGCAACGAGTTCTTTTAGAATATCAATCCTTGATTGGAGTGATGTACGAGCATCGCAGCACAATAGACAAAGCTCCTAACCTCTTACATAGGTTAAGAGATAAAGAGACACTCTTGACTTTAGCTAGTCTTCTCCCCATGGTGGATGTGATGAACAATCTTGTGAAGAAATCCCAAGATAGAACTATCTATATTTATGAATATTCCAATCTACGTAAACATACATGCTTGGCCCTCAATCATCTATATCTAGATCTAACACAAGAAGGCCCAAATTATTTCATGTGGTGGAAAATTACTGATTTGAATAATCTTGATAATTATTTATAGTTTAATGCAAGTAGACACTTATGTATCTTTTTACGTGGATATGAGATGCCAATGTACCATTGTAAGATAGAGAAGCGCTCTAGCAGAGAAATAGTTCTTAACAAGGAAGATTTTAACGGCATTGTTAAATTTGTTAGTGATAATTTGAAGGAAATTGCAAAATCTCTTTCCTTAGAGATTCGTGAAAGATTCCCTCTACATGAAATACTTGAAGCCATGGGTATTGTGTATCCTCAATTTTGGGTAAACCAAGATAGCCCAAAATATTTTCATGATAAAGTAAAAATCTCGATCGAACAATTTTTGAAAAGTGTAACATACAATGAGAAAAAAATAGAAGGAATTTTAAATAAAGATAAGCTTAGACAATAATGTAGGAGTTTTGCAATAGCTATGAAGGACCAGTATAAATCCATGGGAATGAAGAAGGCCTTTAAACCGGGATCAATAAAAAATGTTTGGACAAACTTAGGTCAGAGTGAAATATTGAGTTATTCGATATCAGAATATTTTAAACTTGTTGATTTATGTCAAACAATGATATTGGGGTTGATGGAGGATGAGAGAGTTTTCAATACATTGGGGTTTTTGAAATCAAACTTAAGAAACAAACTAGACAAGAATTTGGAAAATTGCTTGAGGATGAAAGGAACTGCGTATAATATCAAAAAAAAAATTGAAAGGGCACTCACAATTTGGAGGTCCACATGTGAAAAAAGAGGGATTGAGTTGTGCAACATAGACACTCCAATTTGAAATGTTGGTACTAATAGCACTGGCAGTGGTAGTGGGACTAGGATAGAGGGCATTGACACAAATCATACAATCAAAGTTGAATTTGAGACACAGGCCAAAGAAAATGAAGAGTAGACTCAGAATCAAGACGACTCTTTTACTTTATCTCAAGATGAACATCAATTTGAGGACCCTGACTCTGTTTGGGAAATGAAAGAGAATTAACAGCTTTTAGATATTTATAGTGCACTTCATGAATCAGTTTCTATTGTTCCAAACTGTTGTTGATGATATTTTATATTGTATTCAATGAAATTGTAAATCATTGCACTTCATGATATTTTATTTTATATTGCACTTCATGAACCATATTCCAAACTGTAGTTGATGATATTTTATATTGTATTCCATGAAATTGTGATATTTTATATTTTACATTGTATTCCATGGTTTTGAATTTGATATGTGATTCTGCATCATTTTTAAAGAACAACACTTATCACACTTCTTATAAATTCCTATTGCATTTCCATTCACACAATCTTTGATAAATAAATAAAAGGAATATTAATCCATTCCTTGAATAGAAGCTAACAATTCAACATCCATAACTTAGAATCTCTACCAAACTAATTATAAAAAGATTTTTCAATACTCTAGCATTAGCAATAGCTGACATGACCATAAACGTTGCTAAGCTCACAAAAGCAACAATTGATAGCCTTACTAAAGATAGAGACATGAATAGAAGTGTTGGTTAATAGATTTTTCACCTAACTCTATATTATTACACCCACAGAGGTGACAAATGTAACAACAATTGAATCAGCCATAATAGTATTTCAAACTGATTCTCTACTTATTTTAAAAGGTGGTAGCTACCTTCTTCAGATATTCAATGAATAATTATTAACTAATATCGCTTTTAACCAGAAAGAAAATGAAAGGATGTGATTTTAACCAAAAAGCTTTGAAAGCCATCCACACAACTTAAACAATAAAATCTTAAACTGCCAAATCACCTAAATTATACTGAGAAATCCTTATGCATCCATCACCATAAAATCTATATTCACAACTAAACATTCCACAACAATGAAACTAACCAAACATCTATCATTCCAATAATAGATAATCCACTGGAAAACTACTTAGAAAAAGCAGAATAAATCCACACATCATAACTCAAATATTATGCATGCATGAACTTCACCATTGTATTTCAATATTGAAATAACAGAAAACTAGTAAAAATAGCAGAGTTTATTTTTTATTCTAATGAGTAAAATAAATTTTTCCCAAAAGATCTCCTGGCCAAGCATCGACCCCCATATTAAAGTTTACAAATTGTCTTGATAACGGTTTCTTGAAGACAACCATTTTAGAAATTAAAATAAAAAGTATTTGAAGTATCAAAAGAGCCAAACTAAAGAAAATAACATAAAAACTAAATACTAATCAGCAGTCCCAGCACCAACTCCTTCGCTTCCAATTATTTCCACCTCCTTCTGCTCCAGTAACACCTCTTGTGCCTTTATTCTTTGCTTGTATTCCTAATACTTGGTGATAATTGCGGTGATATTTTTGCTTCCTGGAGTTGTGGTGATTTGCAGCCTTTTCCTCCATTTTAAAAGTGCACGGTCCAACTCAGCTAGCATTTCATAGATGTTTTCACTTTCCACCTTAAATGAACTCATATAGGTCTGTAAGTTACTCAATTTTTTGAACGAGTTTCTAGTGGCTATCTCAGGATCACCTACTTCTTTATGATACACCTCTTTAAATTCCCTCATTATGTCTGCAACATCCAGTACCTTTTCATCAAACTCATCTGTGAGGTCCACTTCAAGAGAATTGAATTTCTCCTTGATCTTCACCAATATGTCAAAGTATTTTTCTAACACTTTCTTGATTTCCTTGATATAATCTTCATATACTGACAATTTCCAATCCAAGGAATCAAACCAACTAGGATCAATTTCTCTAGTCATCCACCAATTTTTCTTTTATTAAAAGAATGTGCTCCATGGAAAGTAATTCAGCAATTTCCCTTGAAAGAAAAAATGTGCTACTATGTTCTCTTCGTATCTCCTAGAGCTCAGCTACCAGTTCCTTTCTTTTATCAGACACATTAACATAGAATTGCATAAATTTATGAATGTAGAAAATGCCATCTTGATAAATCCCTTCTATCCATTCATTGGTAGCTTTAGCATAACCTAAATTTCTCTTGACCCATTGCACAATGTCAGAATCAATACCTTGAACATTTGAGCTTGAGGCTTCCTTAGTGGTAAGAGTCACAATTGATGAAATAAAATATCTTAAAGAAAGAATATTAGATTGTAAATGAAGGTTCTCCTTTTTTTGTTTTGTTCTTTTGATCAATGCATTAACAAAGTAATCAACATGATATACATCACCTTCTAAAATAGATGGCCCCATATCAACATGAGTAACCTTGTAGTCAGCTTCCGTTATCTCATTTTTCATTTAGGTCCTTTTCTGGATCAACAATCTCCAATAGTTGATGCCCAGAAGTGGAATCAGTGATAATTCATGACATCCTCTTAGCCTTTTTGGGCTTCTGGTCACCCTGCAACAGTATGGAAATTATATCTACTTCAATTGTCATTGTGGGAATATTCTTTCTTTTCTTCTCAACTGCTCTCTTTAACCATACTGGGGAAGATGCCACTAATCCAGTGTCTCTAGTTTCAACACTTACATTTTCTTTTGTTTCAATTGATTGAACAAAAATAGAAGTATCTTGTACTAGAGAAGGGTGAACTTCAAAGAATGTGGGAAAAAATTTATTATCAATTATTTATTTAAAAATGCCCTCAGAGTTTGTATGCACTGGCATTTCTTGACTAGCCTTTTTCTTAGGTACCGAGGGTACACTATGTTGGCAACACAAGGGCAAACAAATGAGAGAGGGAAGTGAATCAGTTGTCACAGAAATTACACTTATTAAACTTATTCTCAGATATGATAATTAAACATGAAAGCATTAAACCATAAACACATCAGAAGCACACATGACACCAAGATTTTTGTGTGGAAACCCTGTTAGGGGAAAAATCATGGTAGAGATTAATCCACAAGTTTATACTCTAATAAAAGTATAGAAAATGAGGAATGCACTTGCATTCAGGCTACTACCTAGAGCTCACTGCTCATGTACAACAAGGCTCACTGCCCAAAGGAAGACACACTTTCTTACATTTGCATTCATATTAAATCCATCTGAAGATTTTGAATTGAGAAAATAGCATCTACTAATGCCTAATTACAGTTCTAGTTAAGCACATAAACTTTGCTCACTCTTCTTCACACTTAACTTCTACCTTCGAATGATCTAAACTTTATTTGCACATAGAACTCACACTTTGCACACTTCACTTCATGCATCACACTACACAAATGATAAAACAATCGCTCATATATATCCACAACCAAGAATAACATCATCTACATGTCGGCTTCAATAAAATATAAAGTGAATACAAACTGTCAGCCCAAAACATAAATAATTATCAATGCGAATCAACCAAATTCGACCACAACATTGTGAAGACCCAAAATAAAATTCTCAAACATGAAACACTTTCAAAAACTATTCCTCAAAGATCCACAACACGCTACAATCACCTTGTCGTCCATGAACATGAAAAACATGAACACGCAAGAGAAAATATTCAATCACGAGCACACTGATCAATATGAACCAACAACATAGATAGAGCATGATCTAGAAACATCCACAAGCATCGTGAATCACCATAGAAGCATTCAAATCAACTCCGATTACTAGAATCACATTATCTTCTTCCAAGAATACTAGCTACAGTAATAGAATAAGTGTCGAAACACAGATACTCATAACTCGATCAAATATTTATGTGAACCTCTGAAAATTTTGGTAGATAAACTAGATACACTTGACAACAAACCCTTTAATCCATAAATTTTTATCATCAATATACTGAACTTTCCATCATATTGAACTTCATTGCTTCACCGACAATGAGCAACTTATTTTATTACAATTTTCTCAATATCCTCGACATATATAGTCTTAAAGACATTAATGCTAAGAGTGTTGACATAAATGACAGCCACATATCAACAATATCCAAAAATTCCCAACAATCTCCCCCTTTGGCATTGATGGAAACACATTATGTGAAAAGCGCCATTAATGCAACTTTCTCTTTGAACTTTCTCCCCCTTGGAGTTTGACTCTAATCCCTAGATAATTTACAATTTTTCACATGAATCTTCTCCCCCTTTGACATCAATGAAAAAGGTATAGACAAGATTTGAACCACATATCTAAACATCTTACTACTTAATCTAAGTAGCAGCGACCAGAACATCAATCTGGATCAAGATATGACTATGAAATGTACAGACTAATGCAAGTCATTGGATCTTAGTTCAAATTAGGAGGGGTAATCACCCCTAGCTTCCCTCTGAGATACTCAAAATTATCCTTAGGCAAAGGCTTAGTAAATATGTCTGCAATTTGTTCCTTAGTAGGCACATACTCTAGTCTAACTTCCTTATCACTCACCTTGTCTCTCAAAAAGTGAAACTTGATAGATATATGCTTAGTTTTTGAATGTAGCGCCAGATTCTTAGAAATGTTTATAGAACTTGAATTATCATAGAATATGGCGATAGGTTCATCATACACAACTTTGATATCTTTCAACATATTCTTCATCCACAATACTTGAGTATAATTGTTAGAAGCAGCAATGTATTCTACCTCTGCAGTAGATAAAGAAACGGCATTCTACTTTTTGCTTAACCATGAAATCAGCTTCTTTCCCAAGAAAAATGCACCACCATTAGTACTTTTTTTGTCATTCACATCTCCTGCCCAATCAGCATCAGTAAAATCACTCAAAGTAAGGTCATCATCTTTAAGATACCATAGGCCAAAATCAATTGTCCCCTTCAAGTACCTGAAAATCCTCTTCACAGCACTCACACAAGATTCTTTAGGATCAGCTTGAAATCTAGCAACAATGCATACAACATTCATGATATCAAGTCTAGTTTGATTCAAATAACGAAATCCACCAATCATAGATTTGTATCTAGTCTAATTTTCCTTAGGAGAATCATCATTTGTTGTCAAATTACATCCAATCACCATAGGTGTACCAACTGGCTTTGAATCTTCCATACCAAATTTATTTAGCAATTCTTTCACATACTTGGACTGAGATATAGAAATCCCTTTATCTAACTGAGTAATTTGCAATCCTAGAAAGAATTTCATTTCTCCAATCATGGACATCTCAAACTCACTCTACATCTCATCAACAAACTTCATGCACAAACTATCATCTCCTCCAAAAATGATATCATCAACAAAGACTTCAACAATCAAATCTTTATCATGATAAATCTTGCAATACAAGTTACTATCACCAGTACCTTTACTAAATCCAAGTTTCAACAAATACTTGTCCAATCTAGCATACCATGCTCTTGGGGCTTGCTTAATTCCATACAATGCTTTCTTTATTCAGCAAACCATGTCTCCCTAATCAATCAATTGAAATCCATCAAGTTGCTCAATATATACTTCTTCATTCAGTTCACCATTTAGAAATGTTGACTTGACATCCATATGATAAACCTTGAAATTTTTGTAAGTAGCATAGGAAAGAAATAATCTCATAGATTCAATCCTAGCAATAGGGGAAAAAAATTCTTCAAATCCAATTCCTTCCATCTGATAATATCCTTTACATATCAATCTTTCTTTTTTTCTAATAACTTCACCTTGCTCATTCAGTTTATTCTGAAAGACCCATTTAGTTCCATTTACATTTTTGTCCTTATGTCTAGGAACAAGATTCCATGTTTCATTCTTCTCAATTTGTAGTAGCTCTTCTTTCTTTGCTTTCATCCAATGTTCATCTTTGCATTCTTCATTTACATTACTTGGCTCAGTCTTTGATATCAAACAATATTCTTCTACAATTCTTCTCCTAGTTTTAACACCTTTGTTCTTATCACCTATAATTTGATATTTTAAATGATCTAGTCTTACATACCTTGGAGTCTTAGAATTTTCTTGAACTTCAGGCTCTTGTGATCTCTCTTCTTCACTTTTACTACTTCCTTCCTCTTGGATTTCTTGATTCACCGAATTGATCTGCACTTGATTCTGAGTCTGATCAGAACTCATATTTTGATCATCTGAATCATATCCACAGGTTCTTGATGGTCTAACTGTGTCTTCATCAACCTTTACATTAGTACTTTCAACTACTTTCCTCAATCTCTTATTGAAGCACCAGTAGGCTTTACTTTTAGTAGAACAACCAAGAAAGATTCCTTCATCACTCCTAGCATCAAACTTTCCTATATCTTCATCTCTTTCGATATAACATTTGCTTCCAAAGATTTTGAAGTATCTAACAATAGGCTTATGACCAAACCATAGCTCATAAGGGGTCTTACTAGTATCACCTTTGACATGTACCCAATTGAGAGTGTAAACGATAGTACTCATAGCTTCTCTCCAGTAGATATGAGGGACATTTCCTTCCAGCATCATAGTCCTAGCATCATCTAGAACTGTTATGATCTTCCTTTCCACAACTCCATTTTCCTAACGGGTTCATGGGGCAGATAATTGTCTCTTTATCCCATGTTCTTCACAAAAGGAATTAAACTCACTAGAAGTGAATTCACCACCTCTATTTGATCTCAGACACTTTATCTTTAGACCTGTCTTTGTCTCAACCTTAGCCTTAAAATTCTTGAATTTCTCTAGAGCTTCATATTTTTCCCTTAAGAACGCAACCCACATCAATCTAGAATAATCATTAATGGGTAACATGAAATACCCGTCTCCTTGTAAACTTCTGATTCTAGGACCACACAAGTCAGTATGCACAAGCTCCAATAGTTCATTTGAACAATATTGTTTGCTTCTGAATGAGACTCTAGTTTTCTTCCCCAACAGACATTCCTTGCATATGGTATTAATAGGCTTTACCAACTTAGGAAGATCTCTCATAGCCTAGGTAGAACTTATCTTGATAATATTTTCAAAGTTTGCATGATACAATCTTTTATGCCACAACCAACTTTCATCAACTTAAGCAAACAGACAACTTTTACTAGTAGTACTCAGGTGAAAAATATTACCTTCTTGTTTTTGTAGCTGATGCAATCACATTTCCAGAACTCCCCAATATTTTATACTTTCCGTCCTTGAATTTAAGATTATATCCCTTGTCAACCATCTATCCAAAACTTAAGAGATTATGCTTCAAACCTTTAACATATAGGACATCATCATTATTATGCTTACCATCAAAATAAATGGATCCTCTGCCACAGATTACACCAAATTTTTCATCACCAAATCTTACAACACCACCATCATACTTTTCCAAGCTCACAAAATTACTTTTATCACCTGTCATGTGATGAGAGCATCCACTGTCGATCAACCCATTCATCTTTTTCTTCAATTCTAGCTGCTAGAGATTTCTCAACATTCATGCAACTAGTAGAATCAGTAGGTATAGGATTACTTTCCTTGATAGCAATAAACACAAACTCATCTTCACTTACATTCCCTTTATCAAATTCATCATTTTTTACACCTTCATCAGCAACATAATAACATTTTCTTTGGAATCTAGGCTTGTTAGATCTTGGATTAGGAACTCTTTCTGGACACCTTGAGGAAAAATGACCTATCTTATTGTGAGAAAAACATTTAAGAGGAAATTTCCCTTTATACATACCTTCTCCTTTGGCTACTCTTTTGACAAGAAGTGCTTCAAGCTCATCTAGCTTTCTCTCTTCTTCTTCAATCTCTCTCATTTCTTCCTCATACTTGAACACCTTTCTAGAAGAGCTTTCTCCTGGATCATATCTTTGCTTATCTTTCCTATAGGTAGTAGCTTTGAATGTGGATTTTGTTTTAGGAAGGGCATCACCAAACTCACTTAACTCAAAAGCAGTAAGCTTACCAATCAACATGTCTCTAGTTACATTTTTCACAGTTTGGATCTCCTCAATAGCAGCAGCTTTGTGTTTGTATGTAGAAGGCAAGGATCTAAGCACTTTAGCAACAATCTTTGATTCTTCCAATATTCCACCAGCACATCTGATGTTACACACAAGTTCATTCACTCTTTGCATGAAAGTAGTAATGTTCTCATCTTCACCCATTTTCAATGTTTCATATTTCCCTTTCAGACTCTGCAACTTAGCAATCTTTACATGAGCGTCATCTTCATACAAAGTTTCCAACTTTTTCCAAATCTCATAAGCAGTCTTCAAACCCACTACACTTGTCATCTCAGAATCAGTCAAAGCACTCAATAATGCTTCCTTAGCCTTGATATTGTACTCAGCATCTTTAATCTCAGTAGAAGTAGAATGACCATTATGTGGGATGATATACCTATTCTTTGTAATGTTTTAGTAAGATTCACCAATGCATCTCAGATGACACTCCATTTGAGTCTTCCACAGAGAATAATTTGTTCCATCAAATCTCGGACTATCCTTCTTGTATGTCACCATCCCAAATCACCTCAAGCTATTAAACTTCTTCCAAGGAACCTACTCTGATACCAATTGTTGGCAACACAAGGGCAGACAACTGAGAGGGGGGGTTAATCAGTTGTCACAAAAATTACACTTATTAAACTTATTCTCAAATCTGATAATTAAACATGAAAGCATTAAACCATCAACACATCAAAAACACACATAACACCAAGATTTTTGTGTGAAAACCCTATTAGGGGAAAAACCATAGTGGAGGTTAATCCACAAGTTTATACTCTATTAAAAGTATAGAAAATGGGGAATGCACTTGCATTCAGGTACACTACCTAGAGCTCACTACTCAAGTACAAAAAGGCTCACTGCCCAAAGGAAGACACATTGTCTTACAATTGCATTCATATTAAATCCATTTGAAGATTTTGAACTAAGAAAATAGAATCTGCTAATGCCTGATTATAGTTTTGGTTAAGCACATAAACTCTACTCGCTCTTCTTCACACTTCACTTCTGCCTTCGAATGATCTGAACTTTATTCACACATAGCACTCACACTTTTCACACTTCACTTCATGCATCACACTACACAAATGATAAAACAATCGCTCATATATATCTACAACCAAGAATAACATCATCTACATGTCGGCTTCAATAAAATATAAAGTGAAAACAAACTGTCGGCCCAAAACATAAATAATTATCAATGTGAATCAACCAAAGTCAGCCACAACATTGTGAATACCCAAAATAACATTCTCAAACACGAAACACTTTCAAAAGTTATTCCTCAAAGATCCACAACATGCTACAATCACCCTATCGGCCATGAACATGAAAAACATGAACACACAAGAGAAAATATTCAATCATGAGCACATTGATCAATGTGAACCAGCAACATAGATAGAACATAACCTAGAAACATTCGCAAGCATCATGAATCACCATAGAAGCATTTGCATCAACTCTGATTACTAGAATCACATTATCTTCTTCCGGGAATACCAGCTATAGTAACAGAATAACTATCAGAACACAGATACTCATAACTCAATCAAATTTTTATGTGAACCTCTAAAACTTTTGGTGGATAAACTAGATACACCTGAAAACAAACCCTTTAATCCGCAATTTCTGATCATCAATATACTAAAATTTCCATCATACTGAACTTCATTGCTTCACCAACAACGTGCAACTTATTTTATTACAATTTTCTCAATATCCTTGACATATACAGTCTTAAAGACATTAATGCTAATAGTGTAGACATCAATGACAACCACATATCAGCAATCTCCAACAATTCCCAACACACTATCTTATTCACAAATTGATTTTAGCATGGCCCCAGTGTCTTCTAGCTTCTCACCATCTCCTCCTAACTATGAGCCAATGCCAGATGGCCTAACTGACTTCTTTCTAGCTGATATATTTATGCCAGAGGCTTGTGCAGTCCCTTTCTCTTTTCTTTGCGAAACTCTTTGCTTATGGGGAGAACCTGCACTTTGGCACCATTTTTTGTTCAACCAGTCTGAAGTTCTTCTCAAAACAGGGGCAGAAAGGACCATTAAGTATAAAACTTCATCCTCTAACCAATTAATTATGCACAAGGGCTTAGCAGTAGGGGCCTGATATTCAAGATCAATGATCACCGAGTCTTCTTGTGCATCTTCTGGAATATTGAAAAAAAATACCAAAAGCTTGTATTTACCTTAGGGTCAATCTCATGAAATTTCTTCTATGCACCTTGCCTTCATCTGTATAGTCTTCCCAAAAATCTTCAATATTAGGGCAATGTTCATAGCTCCCATCTCGCTACAAATTTTTCTTAACATAAACCTTGCTATCAAAATTAGTTATCATGGGAAAACCTTGAAAATTGAATTCATTCAAGGCTTTCTGCATACCCCTAGCAATATTATTACTTTTGCAAGAAAATGAAGGCATGGACAATGGAAAAGCATACCTCTTCTTTCCCATGTTTGAATATTTAACATTTACAATGGCCATCTACCAGCAAACTTCAAGAAAAACTAGGAAATTGCTTGGGTAACGGGGCAATTTCAATGGAGCCTTCTCAAAACCTCCAATTCTAAGATAATTGAATCTATTGAAATGAATCTAGAAACTTCCAAACCTTAATACCAATACATTTGCTTCAAGTGAATCCCTAAGATTAGGTTTTCCATCAATTCTTCTCATAATTTCCATTTAAAATGTGGGCATTGACGTGGTAGAAATTCCTCATTCCAACCTCCTTAGTGAGTTGTGGAAAACTTTTATACACAGGAGTGTCTAGCATTGGAGACCTTTGCGGTTCCAACCCTACCCATACAGCCTCTTGATTGGCTAGAATGTAAACCAGGTATGAGCACATGTGGAAGGCAACAATTTTCTATAAATTTATCAATTTCTCATTTAAATGATAACTAATAATATCAACCCAGTCAATGAATTTATTTTTACTAAAAATTAGCAGAAGAAAATGGCACATCCAAAATTCAAAAGCGTTTGAATATGAATTACCAACCACACGATGTAGCAAGGTGATAACATCTGAAATTTCATCCTTAAAATGAACCCTTTTAAGCTTTGAGGGCAACTGAGACTTACCCTTTTTCTCAGACTTCAACCAATTCTTCATAATAAATTTTTTTCACCATTCCTCATTCATTCTAAAAAACTCATCACCAACAGCTATAGACATTTCCTCTACAGTTTTCCTCTTTGGAATGTCTAATGCACAAGAAATGACTTCAAGAGTAATTATTGCAAAGACTAACCCATCCATAACTCTAATTTCCTAAGTCTCTAGAATGTAGCCCCTTGCACACGCAATCACCAGGTCGACGCTTTGTACAGCCTCAGGAAAACCTCTCGTGTGCACCAAACCACTCTGTAGAACTTTATCTTCTAGTGATGTTCTCTTCCTTTGTTCCAAGCGCACCAAAAACTCCTCCAAATTGAGATACCCAATTTCAGTGTCCCTCATGCCAGACCAGTCATTTTGAATTCCACTCTGCATGAGTACAAATTCTCAGAGATAGAATGTTTGCACTTGAGAAGTACTGGCATTGGAAAAGAATGAGAATGCAAGCTAAATGACTTAGTAAAACTTTTCCACCCACTTATGTCATTATTTTGATAGGGCATGCATTAAATGTGGCATTCAATTTCATTCCTCAAAAAGATAGCCTTTAAACTTGAATGCTTTTTGAAATTCCTGAAAAGACAACTCAAGGTTAGTTTGTACATAAAATTCAATGCGGTGATGATGCCTTCCAAAGCCAAGATAAGTCCATAATGTCACGTGGTCATGAAAACTTGGAACCTTAGAACTAAAGCAGGAAGTTTCAAAGTTTTCAAAACCTTTGACTCATCGACTACAAAGATGACCAACAAAGACTTGCAACTCAACAAAGTGAACCAAGTCAGGGAATCGGGAAGTTATGAAAATTTAGAACTACGCAACAAGGTTATAAAACTTGGAGTAGCGAATAAGGTTAGGAAAATCACAAAAACTATGACTTTGAGCATTCTCCAAGATAAATAAACAACAAGGCATCAAAAATGAATGAGCTAAAAGACCCAAAAGACCAAAGGAGGGGAAGTTTAAAATTGTTGACACTAGTTTAAAAGTTACGGATAACAAGAAGTAAGTATAATGAGCTTATTGATGAATATAATAAGAGTCAGCAAAAGGTTGTTGAACTTGAAATAGAGCTAGCATTATGGAAACAACAAGTGGAAATATTAAGGTCTCAAGGACTAGCTAGTTTAAGTCATGTTATAACCAAGGAGTGGATGATTGCTCATGAGAATATCTTTTGGTTTGTTGTAACCATTTCTTAAGGAAATGGTCGGTATAACTATCAAATGAAAATGTGACATGTGTAAATCTCATCCTGAAGCTTGTTTTTCTCCCTCATTTTGAGTCTATCATCTCTCAAGCTGTAACATTTTACATGAATTATTAATGAAATTTGATCAATGATCTTTTATTAATCTTCTTTGTCATTATACATTGATGTATGTTTTAATTCTGGCTCTAGTTTAATGAACTAGTTAAAGTACCTTGATGAAAGCATGAATTCATATAAATGTTGAGTGGATCTGATAAGTAGTCATGGAGTTTAAGTATTGATGTGTGAATTATAATGGAATTTCACTAAGATTATGGATGTCAGGAATTAAAATCACCTTATAGTTCATATTTTAATTATGTTAAAAGTAAAACTTGAACATGTACTCAGTGATTCATCACTCAACTCAATTCTTAATAACATTAAACCCCAAAATTTAATGCTTTGGGTAAAGGAAGAGGTCCCCTACAACTTTCGAGGGTTTTCACCTAGAAGGAAGGGAATATCCTTTTGGGGGAGCATTAAATATTGTGATTCATTCAATGTTAGGGATTGAATATGTGTTGAATGTGCTAAATGCTGAAATGTGATAAGTAAACCTAACTATTTAATCTAAACTAAGAGAATCTATATTGCTGGAAAACACATGATGTAATATAAAAATGATAAAATAAAGACTAAACTAAGCAAACTAACCTAATAAGTCAAACAAGTGCACCTAGAAATTGAAGAGGTCAAGTTACAAATTGTAGAAGCCTCTAAAAACCTATAAAATATAAGTTTTTAGCCCACTGGGACACTTACGCCAAGTTGGGCAACCTAGTCCCTTTTCAGGCAAACTGCTCCAGATTTCATTTTAGCCAACTGGGTACTCAAATCTGCAAAAATCTTTGTCAGGAACCTCCAATGGGACTAATTCACCACTATGGGTGACCTAGTCCCTTTCAGCTTTTTTGGAAAACTAAAAGTGGACACAAAAGCCTATGATCTGTGTTGTTTCTCCATGGGAATCCAGACTCAGACCTATAAAATAACCTGCAAAAAAAGTAGATTTGAGTTTCTAATGTGGGGTTTGCCTTGTTCAAACCCCTAGTTTATATTTAAACTTGTAAAGAGATAGAAAATCTACATAAACCCTAGCCCTAAGTGTGTCTAGAACTAGGAAAACTTGAAATAAGACAAAACTCTATTATATTGTGCTAGAATAAGATGCATGCAAAAGATTTGGAATGATGCAAAACTTCAATCCTAGAAACCCTACAACATTACAAATTTATGTCAAAGGAATGAAAATGGGATGCAAACCATAAATCTGAAGATGGGACTGAAAATAGAAGATGGAGTCACTTTGAAAATAGTCTTTAGGTGTGATTTGGTGGCTAGTTGCACCTCCTCAACCTAGATTTCTACATGAATCTCCATGGGCATCTATGTTCAACCTTTGGCAATGTGTGATCTTGAATGTGGAGTGAGCTTCAAAACCTACAAAAATCCCTAGTTTGTTGTCCAAAAGCTTAAACTTTGTTGTGAAAGAGAGATGAATCTTCTTCACGAAGATGTTTTGCACTTGATTCTGGAAGTTGGTTGTGAAAAATGACTAAGAGAGAGGAAAAATGACCTAAAAACATGTATTTATAAGCAAAAAAACCTAATTGTCAATAATTTTGACCTAAGAGGCCGACACCCATCGAATTTTTTTGGCAAAATATACAATTTCCCGTTTAAAAATGCAAAAATCCTCAAAAAGGACTAGATCACCAACTTGGGCGACCTAGTCCCACCAAGGGATTTTGAAGTGGGATTAGTGATTTTTGAATATTTTTGATGTTGTTTGTTGGTAGTTGAATGATTCTGTAGGTATAACAGGCCTCAAAGTCAAAACTAACGAACCTTAAGCGCCTATAAATGTTGTTTTAGGGTGATAATTGATGAAAGGGGACCAAAAGTAGGACCAAAATGAGCACAAAATTGTCCTTTTCTTCAAAGGTATACAATTTTTGGCAACACAAACATATTAACAATATTATTAGTAGCATATACAACAATGAACATCGGCAATCATTTAATGTGTATCTAGTAGTTGAAACCACTACCAGACTTTTTCTTCAAATGCTAAAATTAATAATACATATAATTGAACATCAACACATTACTGAAGTGTGAATTTGAAATTTTTTATTGATTTTCACATGAAGGAATATATAGAGGCATTGGTAATGCAAAATATTGCTCAAAAAAAACTTTGCATAGAGCTGAGTTGGAACTCAGAAACTCATATTATCAAAAATTAAATTATCACCTTTTCTAGAAAATTCCACTGTTTAGGCGGTGGAATTCTCATTTGTTCTAACTTATGTTGTTTGACTTGAAGATTTGTTAACAATTTATGATTGAAATTGGAACCTGTCCTGGATTCTTCAACCAATTTTGTATTCAAGGTTAACAATGGTTTGATGGAATCCAAATAGTTCACCACATCTGGGTTCTGAGGAAACTGGTCCAAATCAATCTTCCTTGCACCCTACATCTTCTTTTTGAAATCATCCTTTCCAATGAATCACTCATTTGTGTCAAAAGCCTCTAGCAAACCAAACTCTGTGAATTTCCTTACCTTTTCATCCACCTTCTTCATCTTGTCTGCAACCAAATGCAAATATTCCTTTGTTTCACGCATTCTCAAACACTTTTCAATGATGGATAAAAACGTCATTGATGTAGCACGACGATTAGAAATCCCTTTTGATTTCAAAACATTGTCACTAGATTTGTAGATTGTTTGTTGAATTTGATTTGTAGATTTCTCTGATGCCAGTACATTTTTGTTGTCCACTAAATATTTGTTTTGCTTCTTATAATGTTGTCTGATAGCATCAATCAATTGAAACATGTCACACAAATGATCAATCCTCTGCATTATTTCATCCTAGATCTTTTTTTTTATATGCCTCATTATATCTCTATAAAATGAAAATAACTTATTTTGACAAGAGTTAAAAAAAAAATTGCTTCCATCAAATCTGCCTCCAATCTTTCATTTATTTTTCTCTCTTTCTCCAATTTTTGTTCCCACTATGCATTTCCACTCGCAATGCTTAGTCTTAATTTTTCTAAAGTGAATTTTTCCTCATCGTATTTCTTGTTGCTCTCATCTAGCCTTTGCTTCAAGTCATTCACTTCTCTCTCATTTTGTTTATCCCCTTTGCTTGTTGATGTAGAGGCAGATTTTTTTATTGTTTTTTCTAATTCATTGCTCTTGTTATATGTTGCTTTCCTCTTTGCTTTCTCATTTACTAGGTCTTCCTATAACTTTTCTATTTGATTTTGCAACCTTTTTTTCTCTCTATATTTCTTTAGAAATGATGTGTACACCAATTCATTGTTCTTCTTTGATACATTAATTTTGTCAATATTTTTGAGTTTAGAAAAATTCAATTGAAAATTGGTCACCTGGTATTCAGATCGATCCATTTGATTTGTTGGTTTGTTTTGAATTATGGGAACAAAAATTGTGTACTCCATGATTTCTTTATTTATGTCAAATGTGGGTAATACCATGGTTTTTGCAGGCTCTAAAGTTACAACACACACACTCTCTATCAGTTGCTTCTTTTCTTTTTTATACAAGTCTAATTTCTTTTTAAACTCTTCAATGAAATCAAAACCTGGGGATGTAGGAACAATGGAATGCTTGAACATGGTGAATTAATAGGAGTACTTGTAGTTGCTAATGATTTCATAGCCACACTAACTGGTACTGGGTGAGTTCTTGGAAATAAATCATTTGTGGTGGATCCACTGATAATGTGACTTGGACCTGTCAAAATTCTTTGCCTCTTTTGTATGCCTTGATCACCTTGTGTTTGTGTGGTATTGTGTATTGTTGTCCTCTTGTGTGTAATTTTTATTGTAGCACATGTTGACCACTACTAGTACTACTACCCATACCATCACCACCAATGGCAATGCCAGTTGCACTAGGCTCTCCACCATGGGCATGTCCTAGTTGTGATTGTATCTAACCATGAGGATTAGGATTTGAAGCTCTAACAAATTGAATTGTTTTGGTTGTACTTTTATTCCCTTGGTCTACTTTTTCACCTCCAAACCCAAGTCTAGATTTATCAACTAGTTTTCTATGCTCTACATATATTACCATCCAAGGGCCTTGTCTTTGGGACCCCAAAGGACCACCTTCATAACCCATTTTTTCAACTATGGTTGCTCCCGAAGTATATGCTTCTTTTGTGGCCTCACTTAAACCAGGTTTGAAATTGACATGGATTTGTTCTTCCCTATCATCATTAGATTTATCATTAGATTATTTATCTTCTTGTTCATTGGGATGCTCTATATTCCATAATTTTCTAAACTTGTGATCTTCTTCATTATCTCCATAATCTACAAGAGTTCTTGGATCACCTAGCTCCTTCCTCATAGACCAAAAGGCAAAAAAATTTTATCATGACCAATTTTTATCTATAACTTCCTTATCTAGAGAATCTAGTATTTTTACTCTACTATATATTTTTTACTTTTTTCATAAAAATTGTTGTACCTCCTAATTGTCTTTCAATGCAATGCCATAATTTGTACTAACAATTGTTCAAAAAAAATACCATTCTCAGCAGCACTTTTCTCCATTTCTATTTTGACTTCATCCTAAGAATCCTTGTTTCGTAAGTTTTCAAGCAAGGGTTTACTTTGATGTTGAATTCTACTTTTTAACATTCTTATTGGCCAAAATTATTTCTTTAATAAGGTCACATGGATCATACTACCAATGATAGACAACATCAAAATTCAAAAATTCAAAAGATCATGTGCCACCTTAAATTCTTTTCTCTCAAATGTGATCCCTCCACATGAAAAAGGTAAATAAGGAAATAAGGACTTCTTCCTCTAATTGAAAAAGTTCCATTCATCAGTACTCTTCATCTGCCTTACATATTCCAATGTTAAAACCCTTTCTGTCACATGTATTGGAAGTATGTATGGCTCTACTCCCAATCCATAAAATCTTAGCATAGTATATCCTTCCATTAAGTACCAATCAACCAATTGTATTTCTTTTCCTAGTTGAATATAATTTCTACATGACATAGGCAATCTAGGCATTAGAGTATTTGTAATTATTTGATGCAATGGAGCCAAAAATTAGTCTACAAAATGATTGTAGTTCCTTTGAGAATCATGCATCCTAATCTCAATGGTCCAATCATATACTAGAGCCATTTGATTTTCCTGAGCATTACTATAGGGTTGAATCTGAAGCTTGTTGGTCTAAAACATTCTTCTAAATTTGAGTAGAAAAAAATAGCACAAGTAGGTAGTTGTCGTTGCACAAAAATATATACCAATTGTTGGCCCACAATTGTCGTTGCATAAAAAGATCGACATGTTAATGTTCGATACAACTGCTAGAGTTAATAGATCCACGGGAGGTGGTTAGTCCATGTCACAAATCCTGAGGGGAGCACTGACCAGTTGCCAACAAACTCCCCCTCAGCAATACCTAAGGGGATTCAAACCTGGCACCTTTGGCTCTTATACCAATTGCTTACTAAGAATGGTCCTAAGAACTTTTTCACCTATGTGGCCCAATCTATGGTGCCACAACATACATGTATTTTTAGCTTCAGTTACATTGGTTGATTTATTCAAATTTGAGGTATTCATCTTAAATAAAGTCCCAATCTGAGATCCTTTAGTAACCACCATATTCCCTTTCGCCAATCTGCAACCACTTTTATCAAATGTCACATGCATTCTAGAATCATTAAACTTAGATACAGAAAGTATATTTCTAGCAAGTTCTAGAATATGTAAAACATCATTAAGGGTATTAACCCTACCATCACTAAAACCCAATTTTACCTCTCCTTTTCCCACAATCTTTGTAGTGCTATTATCTCCAAAGAAGACATTTCCTCCATCATATTTAGTATACTTTGAGAACTACTCCTTGTTAGGAGTCATATGATAGGAGCAACCTGAATCAATAAGCCAAGATTCATCACTAACATTTTTACATAAAATGATCAATGCATCATTATTGTCATCCAATGATTTCTCTGTAGAAGCATTAGAATGATTTTTCTTGTTCTTACAATCCTTCTTTATATGTCCCAGTTTCCCACAGTTCCAACACTTTACCTTACTCTTACCAGGGGTTTTAGACCATCCTTTTGACTTACCCTTTCCTTTATTGTCTCCCTTGGGTTCCTTTTTTCTTAGGCCTACCTCTTACGAACAAGGCATCTTGGGAACCTGATTTAGACTTCCTCCTCATCTCCTTGAATAGGAGAGTAGAAAATATATTGTCCATCTTAGGATCTGTACCACTACCACTAATAGCAACAATTAGATTTTCCCAAGCCTCTGGTAAAGAACAAAGTAATAAAATGCATTTATCTCATCTTCTATCTTTACATATACATATGCCAACTGACTCATAATCAAATTGAAAGCATTTAAATGATGTGTAATAGAATCACCATCTTTCATCTTTAAAGAATATAACTATCTTTTCAAATACAACTTATTAGTAAGACTTTTGGTTTGATAAATATCACCTATTCTCTTTCATAATTTATATGCAGTGGTTTCATCTGAAACATTCAAGAGAACAACATCAATAAGACATGATCTTATGGTTCCTCTTGCCTTCTTATCAATCTTAGCCCAATCCTCATCTGACATAGATGAAGGTGTCTTTTTATCATTACAAATAGCTAACCATTGATCTCTCTCTTCAAGGAGATCCTCCATTTTTAGTTTCCACATCTCATAACTAGATCCATTGAATCTCTCAATATCCTGATGAGAAGTAGAATTCATTGCAACACACTTCTTTTTAAAATATCCAATAACACAATAGTAAAAGCTCCCACTACAACCAAAAAACCTTCAAAATTTTAAGAGAAAGGTGTCCCAAACTCTACCCAACCATTAGCTCTGATACCAAATGTTGAAAATGAAGGTAAATTTGTAGCTTAAAACTTGTAAAGTTGTGTGACTGTAAATCTAATTAAGTATTATTTGTCACAATTAATGGTGCATGATTAATTTATTTAGATCAATTCTTTGTCAATTATTTATTTTGTTTAAATCAATTTTATCTTTTGTAGAATTAGACAAAAGATTGTAGAAGAAAAGTAGACAGAAGATAGAAGTGACACAGCATATACATGGAGAAACCCTTTCGAGAAAAAACTCCACCATAACCAATATTGCTTGTATTATTTAACCTTAGAATAAGATTAAAATAACACTGTATCAGTCCTTGATTGATATGCTTCCCTTTTCTTCAACAATGCTTCTTCACAACCTGCAATAAACTCATTAGAACTCTTATGCAATTGCTGCAATAAATAGACAATTATGAGCATGTAAAACTCATAAGAGTTGTCAATTACAAGAGCATAAAGCTCCTCTCAAAAACCTACGCCTGAAATTTGCAAGTAGAGTTTCACCTCCAAAATAAAAGTCAAAATAGTCTTCCTCAAATTTGGCACCCCAAACTGAGCACTTAATTAAACTCTGGTCTCAAAGATATCTTGGAAGCTTCACCTCAAATTTGGTGCCCAAGAATGGGCCCACTTAACTAAACCTTGTAAATATCTTCTCATGCAAAAGGTGTTAACTGAAAGATGCCAACTTGGGCGCCCAAGGTGGGACCAAGTCAATTTGAGTTAACTGAAACATATCTCTCCATCAATTTATGCAAACAATGTGCATGCTTGATCACCTCCACTTAAATTAAAGTATCCACCTGTTATCTTTCATGCAAATGAAGTTATTAGCCATGCAACTCAAGTCAACTAACATGCAACTCAAGTCAACTAACATGCAACTCAAAGTAATTGTATGAAACTCAAGTTAACTAGCATGCAACTCAAGTTACCTAACATGCAACTCAAGTTAACTAGAATGCAACTCAAAATAACTACATGCAACTAAAGATAACTGAACCATAACTTAACTTAACTTAACTTAATTGAACTAATCTGAAGTTAACTGAACTTAGCTTAACTAAACTTAATTTAACTAAAGTGATAGTGCCACTCCAATCTCATAAATATCAATCCCTATTTTTTAGGAACAAGACATGCATTACTGAAGTGCTATCAAAACCTCCAAATAGTTAACTGAAGCAAGGTGGGTTCCACCTTCCATGTGGGTGCCCCATGTGCTCCTATTATTTAGGAACTCAAAATGGATGCCCTCACATGTTCCTATTATTTAGGAATATTTACAAATGTCAATTTACATGTTCATTTCATTTGAATTTAATATCTTTATTGTGGAACACTTTCCAAGGAATTAAAAGATACATGAAATATGTTTAGGATTGCAATTAAATGGAATCCTATTCCCAACATAGGTTGTGAACCTAAATTTCTTGGTGGGGCCTTCTTTAATCATTAAAAATTGTTTAGGCATGGATTCTACAATGTGCTCAATATAGTTATATTTTACATGTGGAACACCATAATGGATATTATATACCATTTCAAGGAGGCTTGCACCCACTTCTAAATTGCTATCCAGACTGAGGAAAAATGCTAGCATGGAAATAGTATCCTGAACCCATGGTCTAAAAATATCAAAATCATAAGGAGGCTTATGATCACCTTTCAATTTGTTTCTATCCTAAACTATTTTATTTATGAAAGCATTCTTCTCCCTTTCTTCCACTGCTTCGTAATCACTAGCAAGCTTTCCTAGGTCAATATGGATGTTTCCAAATTCTTTGATTTTAAAACCCAACACTTTTCCAAGTTCTTTTGTATTAATGGATAACAATTCTTCTTTGCTATCTTTATTAACAATTGCTCTTTTGTTATCATCATAATTTTGGGCACAGGCAATGATAAATTATGGGCAAGGGAAAACCTCATGTAAGATCATGCACCCTAATCCAGTTACCCATGGTGCACTGATACTATTAACTTGCATTTACTTTGCAGCCTTATTCTGAGATGAAAATCTAAGTTCTGAGGTATGCCTACCATAGATTTCAGGATCATAAATATCATGGTATTCATCAGTGAAACCTAGGATTTTAAGCAATTTTGCATAATGTATTTTTTTATCCGGCATTGCTCTAGTGGTACTGGTGGTAGACATGCTTATACAATGTGAAATTGTGAATTCTCTAATACCTATTAGTCCTCCTTAATTTTTCTTAATTCTTAAGTCTCTCAACCCTAAACCCAAACTTCAAAGTTTGACAAAATAAGATTTTAAGAAACGTCAAACAATGAAACGTAGCTACAAGAATTATTTCACTTACCTGGATTCTGACACTTGAAAAGATTAATGCTGACAATCATGGAAACTATAATGGATTTGTTGGAAGTGGAACTATGGAACCCAAAACAGGGTGGTGCACTTCAATGAGCAATCTAAAGACTGAAATCTCCCTATGTGCTGACCCTCTCAATTAAAAAAATCACTTGACACTTAGCAATACAAAGTATTTTTTTTCTTGAAATTGGAACATTAAAGTGAATGAAACATCTTAGGTCTACATGTTGCAAATTCTAAATCGTTGATCTGTGTAAATCTAATGGTTATATGGTGATTCTAGAGGTTTAAGTTTGCAAGTCTATCACTCTGTACTACAACCATACATCAAATGTTCATCGAACAATTGAAACTTGAGTAATTTATGATATGAACTTAAAATAATAAACATGTATTTTAAAGTTGGTTTAAACTTTAGTGCGCTAGGATTGACACCAAGGCTAAGGGGTCGGTAACTTAACATTTTAAAGGACTTAAAAAAATGAATAATGATATCGGGAACCGGGGGAGAAGGTCAATGACAAATTAGAAATCAATAACATCTTGGTAAACCCTAGCAAGAGTGACAACTCTTAGTGTTTATAATGTTTTTTGTGAATTTGATGGCAACTTTCTTTCTTCATTTGTATTGCTTTATGTTTTACTTTTAAATCTACATGAAATTATTTCATAAATAGATAATACTTAATTTCTTAAAGGAAAAATAATTGATTTGAATAGATTCATAGACACTGAACTCAAAAAATAACTCTTTACTGTAAGTGTAAATGAATAACGAAGAATAACACAACACAACCATTTATTTTCTTACAACTTAATTATAATGTCACATTATTACATATATTTTTAAATATGAGTAGTTGTAGAGCAGGCAAGCTCCTATTTTGTATAAATAACATATGTCACTTTACATAGACACAATTTATTACAAGTTGTTGCTCGTGACAATGGATTACAAATTGATTCCAATTTCCAAACTTATGCTCGTGACAACTTAATACAAATGCAACTCTAAAAATAAATGCATGATTCCAAGCTTCTACTGGTGACAACATAATATAGATGTGGCTCTGAAAATAAATGCAAGGGATTTTCCTAGCCAACCATGTTGGGGAAAAGGGGGTTGTGAAGATACAAAATATACTTATCCCCTTTGAGAACCAGAGTCATGCAGAAGATGAGGGGTAGTAAAATTGCTCCCATCTTCTACTTGTAGCCTCAATGCACTAAGATAGCACTTATCTCCATCAGAGCTCCTCATCCTAGTTTAAAACATGTCTCAGAAGTTAGGTCGACCAAATAAACTTCTTTCCAATTCCACCCATTTTGAACTTGAAGGAGATTGGTCTTTTACTCTGTAACTACATAATTGGAGGCAAGAGAATTTACAATATCCCCAATAATATCACATCAACTTCTTCCTGAATCCTTATTAACCCTACAAAATGAAAACCCTTATGACACTATCCACTATCACTAACCCTATTTATGGGCCACCAGTGCCGCTACCATCTTGATCCCTATTTACTTAAGCCTTACATGTACAATTAATTTTTTTAATTTGATTGACGTCTAGCTACATGCAAACTGTACCTCAAGCTGACAAGCTATCAAAATCGATAGTTCCACTCAAATTATAATAGATATGAAATCATTACAAATCTTATTTCACTAGGTCATTGGATTAATGACATCATCATCTATGATTCTATAGTACGTCCTGTAGTTTTCAATATAAAGTTATTCAATCAATCACATTCGCTTCTAAATTTCAATTAAATGAAATGTAGTACTTCAATGCATTGAAAAGAGATAATTAAATAGCTTGTTTTACCTTAATCATTATCAATATCCACTAATAAGTTACAATAAATTTTTCTCACTTATGATCAGAACTATATGTTGATAATTACTATTAGTTTTAAAAGCCACATTTTTATATGGAACAAAGAAAAAATGATTTCCAAGAATGGAGCTACAAAAAGTACTTTAATTTAAGTAGTTAAAGACTGAAGTACATAGTACATAGCCACTATTAGCCTGACCAAAAAGCCACTAACCGTTACCAAAAACTAGTCACAAAATACATATTACAAGAACTATTATGTTGCACACAATTCATTAATAAAAATTTGTATAACATTAGCTAAGGCCATCAACTGGGTGTTTGAGTAGAAGGTGAATCGAATTTAACAAAGTAACAACAAAGAATAAAAGAGAATCACCTAAAACCTTCCTCCAAAACTCCAGACTCTTTAATGATTCATTTTTTGCATCACATAGCAAACCCCATCTCATATGAACTAGGGAAAGAGCCTGTGTTGTAGAAGCATGCAATTCCACTTTTTGGAAGATTCCACCAATAGGTGCTAACCCACTTTCAAAATGGTAATGCTTAAGTGTTAACTCCAACGAAGAAATAGAGTAAATGAAAGGTTGCAAATAACATATTGCTAGCATTTTCACCAAATCTTTATCGAGCAAAATATCCATGCAGTTGGAAAACAAAGCCAAAGCTACCTCAGAATATAGAGCACAGGGATTGTTCTGAAGCCATTCCCTACCCATAATTATAATTATAGCATCCTCAACCTACACATAAGGAATTGTAAAAACCACGCCTAGCTTTCATCTGTCATATGCATCGTCACTTCTTTTCTCCCAAAAATATTTGGGTAGCATGACACACCATGAAGACTCCATATCACAGTTAAATTGAGAAGAGAGAAGAGAGAAATCAAAGCCAAATTTATTAAATAAATTATATGAAGAACATCAAGTTACTGAAGTATATATAGAAGTTAGAACGAAGACAATGACATCAAATACTCAACACTTTAACATTTAATTCACTAGTACCACTTGATAAGTTGATGCGATAATATTATTTCAAAAAAAAAGAGTCATGACTTTAAATCATTTAAAAAATATTAAAATGTCAACCATTGATTTTTTGAAATCTAACAGTTCTAGTATTATTCCAAACATTTGAATTCGCAAGTCTAGAGCTTCAAACATTTCCTTCTGGAATGCAACTACAATCGTCCATCAAAAATCCATCGAACCGTCGTGGTTATATTTGTTTGTGTTGACATCTAGCTATAGACATATGGAATATCCTTCACACATATTTCCTTCATTACTTTGGTCTGGGGATTCAATTATTTTATAAGATTGATAATTCGACCTTGTTTGGCCTTTACATCCTTTGTGTAAAACCTTAAATTTTTAAGCCCTAGTCCTATGTTCTTCCGAGGCGAACCCCCTTTTAAAACAAACTTTATGCACATGCATATTTCATTATTTATTTCGATTACTGCGATGAGCGATATGAAGGAAAAGGATCGGTGGGTTGTGATCTCACCATGTGTCTGCATCTAGTGCCTCTAGTTTTATTTTGGAAGTTTCAATTCGCAAGTCTAACGCTTCAGAGATTTACTTCTAGAATGCAACTACAGTCGTCAATCAAAAATTCATCAAATGGTCATGGATTATATTAATTTGTACTAACATCTAGCTTCAAACATAATAAATATGTTGACACTTGTCCGCATTCCAAACTCTGTATGAAGGAAATTGAATGTGCAGAAAATTTGTCCTAGAATTTGATATTTTCGCCAACCACACTATGATTTTTTATTGGCATATCCATTTATTTCGCGATTGAATTTTTTTATTAGTTTGAGATTATGTTTAATACGCAAGTGAAAATATTATTTTTGGTTTGAAAAAAAGTTTTAATCGCCAACAAAAAAAATTTATGTTTTGAAAATAGGATTAATTCGCCAATGGAAATATTTTATTGGTTTGAAAAAGGTTGTAATCGCCAATGAAAAATATTTAATTGGTTTAAAAAAAATTGCAATTCGCCAGGATTTTCCATAGACTTCTAGCAATTAGAAAAGATTCGCCAATTGGGATTTTTTTTCCCGAAAAATTAAAAAAATTGCCAATAAAATTAATATTTTTATCCGGAAGTATACAAGATTCGCCAGGATTTGACACCTTCACCGAGGAGGGGGTTTCTTAAAGTTTTCCCTGGTTTGTATGACTACATTCATAACTGATACATCCCTTGTTCTCATTTCAAATCTATTATGAAGTGAACTAGAAAATAAACATAAAACATAAAACATAAAATGATTATTTAATTTTAGATTTTTCTTTGTAGATTTGGTTGTTCTTTATAATACTAGTATAACTGAGGGAATTTTTCTAAGGTTAGCAAATCATATGCAAAACATAAAAGCCCAAAGTGATAATGAAGTGCAAAGGAATAAATGAAAACAAATAAAACAATCTCAACAAAATGTCTTCATTCTCCATGGCTGACCTCCATTATACCTTCTCAACTTGCTGAAAATGTGATGTTGCCCTCATATTTGTGATGAGAAATCTAATGATAATGACAAATCCTAAGAAAATGTTGAAGGATTTAAATGGCTATGCAAGTAAAACCAAGTTATACATGCAAACTAGCTAGCAATATGACAAGTATGAAGACAAGAAAATAAGAGATGCAAGATGAAGAAGAAGAAGTAGAACCCAAAATGAGTAAAATTGCCATTTTATAGAAATGTCAATTTTAGATGGAGGGACAAGATTGAAAGTTGACAAAAGCCCTAAGATCAATGGCCATAAAAGCATGTGACAACCCACAATTAGGGTTAGGGCAACACTAGAGTGAAATTTGAAATGAAAGGCTAAGATTTGATTTTTAGAAAAAACAAATCTATAGACAAGAATGCAAGTGACAGAAAAAAAGGAAAGAGGAGAATTAAAATAGAAATTTAAATTTAATTCCCTCAAGAGATGAGTTGCCTTTTTAAATTAAAAATCAATTTAATTCAAAAAGTGGGGCCATGTGACAGTAAATAATAATAATTTAAAATTATTTACTTGGAAAGAGGGAAATTGCCAATTTAAATAAAATGTTTTTATTTAAATTTAGAAGGAAAATCAATAAGACAATCAAATAAAATTATTTAATTGTGGAGAAAAATTAGAAAGTGGGTAATTTTAAATAAATAATTTTATTTAAAATTAGAAAGAAAGTTGGATTTTGATTTAATTCAAAATAGGAAGAAGATGACAAATTAATAAGCAATTAAATAAATAAAATTTATTTAATTGTGGAAGGAGAGGATAAATGAATAATTAAATAATTAAAATAACTATTTAATTATAGTGGCAAGATGATAAATAATTAAATAAATATAATTTATTTAATTATAGAAGACAAGGATATTAGTGACGTATTAAATAAATAAAATATATTTAATTAATCAAAGAGGAAATAAAAGATGGCATTGAATTAACTAAATAATTAAAATTATTTAATTAATAGAAGACTTATGACATTAAAAAATGGTAATAGCATGTCTAGGACATTTTTATGTGTCTACATTTTTCCCCTCTTTATCATAATGCAGTTTATCACATTGTGACAAAGAAAACAAGTCAAGGATATGCCCCAGTGAGAAAGTGAGGAGAGGAAGGATGACAAGGAGGTAGCGATATGCCCCCTCGAGAGGACAGTCGAGTTCTGAGAATATGAGTGGGCTCTCAAAATGGATGAAAGCACTAGAATATGAAAGAAAAAAGTATATAGGAAAAATAGATAAGGATAATAATGATACGAACTAGAAGAAATGTTAGAGAGAAAAAGATGTATGTTAGGATAGAAGACATGGAGGTTAGTATGAGAAAAAAACCTTCAATATTTGCCAAAGTACTAATAGGTGTTGCTCAAATCATCATTGGGCGGATTATTGTAATTGTCAACAAACACTATGATATGACATAGATCAATAGTATGCAAGGTTGAACCATCACGCAGTTGTAAACAAGGATGATCATGACTCATACGAGGAACACAATTGCCCCTAGTAATTTTGCCATAACCAACCACAAACAAACAAGACTAGTCATGAACACCATTGCTTCTCTAAATCCTGAAGTCAGGACATCATCGAGAAACTAGCCACATGACAACTGAATCAAAGACAAGAAAATCATCATACTATGTCGTTGCTCCTCTAAATCCTAAAGTCAGGACATCCTCAAGAAACTAGTGGTAGGATGATCATCATGATACGTTGTGGCTCCTCTGACGTAAGGAACTAATATCATGATAACCATCAAAAAGACAGATAATGTTTGCCAAGTGTTCAAAATGTCAGGTGTTTTGATGTCAAAATGCCAAGGTTGACGAGGTCTAAATTGCAAAAAGGTGAGTGATGCCAGATTCAGGAAGGGCACATCCTGAATGATGTTGATGTTAAGGAGATTGATTCTCTGAGTCAGGAGAATCCATAAAAATGTTAGATGATGATGTTGAAGCTTAGGAAGGACACATCCAAAAGCATGAATGACAAGGGTTGTTCTTCAGAAGGACACATCTAAAGGAGAACCACGATTGACAGGTTGACTTGCCTTGATAGAATTTGATTAGATAATAGATTTGACCACATGCAAGCATTGACATGTAGGTTTGCTTGAGATGTTGATTAAAAATATTGTTTAAATTTTGTCGTGTGTATAAGTGCAGTGTCATGAACCCTAATGGACTGACCTAGTGCAGCCTCAGGGGCTCATTGGTTGATGGCCTTGCCTACGTCATGCACTCAAAGACCTCGTAGTTTGACACGACCAATGAATTTTTCTGAAGGATAGAAGATTGAGTCATGATTTTATTTTGACAAACCTAAAAAGACAGGCCTAATGTCTCAGGGATTCAAAGATGAATCTTGCCTACATAGCAAATGCATAGAGATAATGTAGTTCAAACCATGACAAAGACTGACTATCAAAACTAACAGAATAGATATTGACTTTTTTTTGAAATTTTTGACGTTTTCCAAATGTTTTTGTGTTCTCTTCAGGACATTTTTTTATTTTTATGACCTTTTTTAGGAATTTTTTTGATTTTTATGACTTTTTTCAAAACTTTTTATGAGGATCAAGACAAATGTATGTGAATGATGCCTATATCCATGAATCCAAGAACAACCATGATCTTGCTGCTAGTCAAGCTAGAAACCAATTGACAAGTGACGATGATGATGACAATTTTGTTTGACGTGGGAAGGACACATCCTGAAACAGCGTGAAGATAATAATGATGTGACAAGAGGATTGAGGTTTGCAGCAAGGCTAGGAACAAAGCCAAGGAATATTTGGGATGATGCGCTAGGTTGCGAGATTGTTGCATTTAGAATGACTTCATTAGGGCTAGAGGGGATGATGGAGGATATTTGGACCATTGACAAGGGAAACCAAGATAGATAATAGGTATAAAAGGACAATGGATGGCTTTGAATAGGAGAATTATCATATGGTCTCCAAGGACGATGCCGCATAGTGAAAAAGAAGCTATGAAGGTAATGACATGATAGTGTGTGACCAAAGGATAAACATGTCAAAAGTTTTCCCAAAGCATGATTTGTGTTTGTACCAGGTAGTCCTTATCAAAAGAAGGTGGGAAAATGGATGAAAATGACAAGGCTTGGATGGATAGACAAAAAATGTCAAAGAAAGGTATGGGAGATGAGACGACTTTCCCCCAAGTGAAATGGTCCACATAGATGATCTAGTCTACACATGATGCATGTTTTCCAGGTTTTCATCATGGTACTTGTCCAAAGCGCCATAAGAATGGTTTTCACTATTGGAAGAAATTTTTCCCTTTGCTATTTTTTTTTTTTGGAATTTTTGATTTTTTTGGTGTCACCATGACGCCTGTTTGCCAAGTTTCCATCAAGGTGACGATTTTTTTGATTTTTTATTTTTTTTTTGTTTTTTTTTGTTTTTTAGAATTTTTATATGGGTAGGGTGTCTTGGATGCTCACTAATTATTCTGAAGTCATTTCCGGTATCGATGTAGAGACAGGTGCCATGATATGCCAATACTAACCTTTCTGAAGTAGTTGCCTTGTCAGGATCATAGCGCTTGCAAACAACTGATTGATTTCATTGTGATCCTTTTTTTATACTAGAGTTGGCCTTATCAAAATATGCACATCATGATAGAGTTCCATGAGAGTCCTTATGGTAAAGAGTTGTTTCCAAGATGCGACGGATTTGTGACATGGGATTTTTGGACTTTAGGCAAGATGTAGGATTATGGTGAATGGTGGTAGGTGTGGAAGGATTGTTTGGATGTTTGGATGTTTGGATGTAGTAATTTTTATTTTCCAAACTTGGGGTGGTGAATGGTGGAGTTTGGAATTTTAATTAGGATAATGTTTGGAACCAACACTTTTATATGTCTTGCATGATGGCCATTTTGAAGGAGGTGGAAATTCATTGTATGTGGGAGTCCTCTTATGTTGTGGCTCCACATTTTGATTGACTTTTGTATTTTGAATATTTTCTTGACTTGATCCATTTTTCTTTGGGTTCCATTTTAGCTTTATTTGTCCACTTGACTTTTTTATTGATTGAATGTCCTTTGACATTGGATTTTAAACTTTGGATTTGTAATAATTTTCCTTTTGTTGGTTCTAAAGGGAAGGTTTATTCATGTTGGAATGACGTTTTATGAAGTGGATGGATGGGGTGTTGGCAACAATCTTATGACAAGGACTACTCATGACCCCCATTTTGATGTTTGTATCAGAATAAGTTGCCCCCAATATTGAGGAGGGACTTCTAACATCATTTGATTTCTGACTGAGGAGTAGCCAAGACCTTGATGTCTGTAATTTTCCTGAACTTGTACTAGTTCAAGAATTCCTTGCTCGTGTAGGCCTAGTCCTTTTCCTTGATAATGCATGTTCTGATAGATTTTGTTTGTGATGGAGTACTTGTTATTTTGGAAGCAAGATGCTAACCCATCATTATTTAGTCAAAAAAAAAATCTTGGAATTGTTTCATCTGTAAGAAAGCCTACTCTGATAAAGGTAGATGACCATAGCTGATAAGATGTCATAGCTTTGTTGTCATATGAGATAGATTTCTAATTAACATCTTTGCTCTAATTTTCTGACATATCGGATTCTAATGATTTTGTTGGTGCTTCAAAGTTGATGTCGAAGTCGTCTTCATGGTCATTGTCATAGAGCCCACTGAATTCAGTTATAGCTTGATCATTTGCAAATATGTCAAGAATATTAGCCTCTTGTTCTATAGGAAGATCATCTATGTGTCCCATGGAAGCAAGTATCTCATTTAGGGAAGTGTCGATATGGTTGTCTTCAATCGCTTGATCATGAATGGCATAGAGATCAAGGAGTAGATCATTTTGGACCTGGATCAATGGTAGTGTCTTGGTCAAAGATGGGGTTGTCTTGGACGACCTGATTGGAAATGGGGTTTGGATAAAGGATAAGTTTGTCTTGTATGAAATGGTTGTGAATGGACTCTTGACCAAGGATAGGTTTCTTTTGTATGCCATGATTGTCTAGGAGGAGTTCTTGGATGGATTTGAAGATAGCGTCATGGGATGGACAAATTTGATCTGGACATGAAGGGGGATTTATCGTGTCATGCTTTGGATTTTCTTTTTGACATGTATCCTCAAGTTTATGAAATGGGATGGGACTTTGGAGACCATGATTAGATGTGCTTTCTTGACTAAATGTATGTTGAGATGGAGTGTCTTGGAATGGATTGGTGTATGATGGACTAGGATAGGATGTGGATACTTGGAAAGGATTAGTGTATGAAGGATTGGGATTGGGTGTGAATAAAGGACTAGGATAGGATGTGGATACTTGGAAAGGATTAGTGTATGAAGGATTGGGATTGGGTGTGAATAAAGGACTAGGATAGGATGTGGATGAAGGACTAGGATAGAATATGGTGGCTTGGACTGGATTGATGGATGGTTTATTTCCCTTGTCAAGGTTAGGGTGGGTATGATTAATGGAAGTTTGTTGTGACTTAGTGTCATGGATGGTGTTAGGGGACTCTTGATAGTAGATGGATAGAGGACTAGGACTTATGAATTGTTGGTAAGATAGATATGTGGGTGGTTGACTATGGGTTGTGGTGAATTTGTGTTTGGATTGGAGATATAGTCCTTTGAATTCCATGGCTAGTTGGGTTTTACCATTACAGATAAATTGGCATTCAATTCAACTGGAAAGCATGCCATAGTGACTTGAAGACATGATGGTGGCTGGCATGAGACTAAGACTATGTTTTTTGGTATTTTCCTTTGAATAAGGAATGCAATGATGCAAGGTGACAATGCAAAATGATAATGAGGACTAAAAAGGAATGTCCTATGGAAAATGATGGGGGACTAAAGTATGTTATGACAATGCAAGGTATGAGGAAACTTTAAGGTGTATTCAATTCTAATAGACTTTTATGGAAGGTTTACTAACCATTCAAATTTTGGCTGATGTCTCGATTTTGGATTGTCAAAGGACTTGTTTGGAGGACTAAAGTGACAAGGTGACAAAATGACAAAGTGAGGTTTCCACACTAGACTTATGAGTTGGAAATGGCTCACAAGAGGACAATGACTAAGGATTGATTTTGTCTTAACTTGGTCCAATGACAATCTATTTTTGAGGCAATGGTTTGACAAAGTAAGGAAATTTTTCCTATCCTAAAGTCTGCAAAAATTGAGGACTTTGGGATTTTTCTATGGTGAAAATGATGGTGGAGTCTAGAAAATGTCAATGTAAAAGTATGATTACTATCAAGGCCAAATGATAAATCTAAAGGTACAATGGTTGATTGTCTAAGCAAGTCTATCTAGTTTGGTACAAAAACTCATGTGAAGGAAAGATGTCTAAAAACAGATTGAAAATGTTTGGTCTCAGGTTTTAACCATGACAATGACTTTTCTTAAAGATGGGAAAATGCATCGTTTTAGGTGTCAAATGTGTTTTAGTTTCAAAAGAAATTTTTAAGGAAGCAACTGCGTTGTAGGAAGGAAAATGTGTTGCAGAGCAGTCAGTGCATCTTAGATTCTAGCAAATGTGTTGCAATATGGCAAATGCATTGTAGGATTTAGCAAGTGTTGTGCATAATGACAAATACATCATAGGTTTAGCAAATGCGGTGTTTTAGGTCACAAATGTGGTGCAACAAAGAGATTGTGGTCCTAGAAGTAGCAAATATGGTCCAAGATAGTAGAAACGTTGCAGTTTTGGCAAATGCGTTGCAAAGTCTGGTTTTTGGAGAAAAAAAATCTCACAAATTGTGAAGTTTATTTCAGATTTAAAGTGTTATTCTAGGTCTGAAAAGGATGTTTAATTGTTCATTTTGTCTGAAAAACACTTGGCAAACATATTGTCTTGGAAATTTTATGAAAACAAACACAAAGAAAACATGTACAACCCTATGGTTTAAAGGCCTATATTCTTTTGGATTCCACAACGATTTTACTCCAACCACACTTGCTATTAGCGGATGAATTCAGAAGCTTGCCCCACAAGCTCCCTCTTATAGTGCACTCACTTCTCAAGGTAACCAAGCTTCCAACTCCCATGAATCTCCCATGGCAGGCTGATCATCTCTATTAAAAACTACGAGAATGTGGATGCCTTCACAACAACTGTTGTTGCACCAAAGAATAGATAAAGTATTTTGGCCTTACTATAACAAGGGTTTTAATGTGGGAATTATGTTCATGGGGGACCATCCATGCAGCAAGAGACCATTGTTTCCCTTCTTGTCGAAACAGTTCTCATGATACTCAAACTTTCCTCGAGTACCCACACTTATATACCGGTTGGAAGTCGTTTGGCTTTAGCGTGTTACCAATTGGGTCATTCCCTGGGGTGATTACTTTTTCCCACCAGGCAGGCCCTCTAAGGATAAAAAATAGCAAGTAATTACATTTGTAGTTTGATCCATCTTTTTTTGCATAAATAAAGAGAGAACACACGCAATGCACTTATCTCACATTAGCAAAATTTGTTCATTTTAAGCCCAAAATAAAATATGAAGGGTGATAAAGTAACAAACTCTTTAGTGTTTTTGTTTCACCAAATCACACAAAGCACAAGAGAATTGCATACACACTTAGGATATTGTCACTAAACCACAAAACACATCAAGCACTTGTTCATTTTAACCGTTTGTGTAACACCCCTCTGTTTTGCTTTTTGGATTGGACAATTTTTCCTTGTTTTGCGTTGATTTATGTTTCTGGATATTCTGATACTTTATCTTGCGTGTGTATTTGAGCGCTATTCATTGAGCGATAGACTATATTATGTGATGTGATTTGATTTATCTGATGCTTTAATTGGTGTAATGATGATGTTAGTTGATATAACATGTTAGTGTATATGAGAATATTTGATGTATTGTGAAAGTGTCAGTTATAATGATTGTATTGGTGAAGGGGATGGGTTCGCATCACTCGCTTGTGAGCGCCTTGCGAATTTGAGATTTCTTCTTCACGGTGTATATTATATGCTGGATATATTATATGAGGTTGTTTATTTGGTTTCCAGGTTGCAAGTACATGACATCGACTCCACCTGGTTTCACAGGTTTGAGCGTGTCAATCCAACGGTTAAGTTGAATGGGAGATAGTAGCTAGGTAACATGTGTCAATTCTACACCCTAGCCATAGTGTATCGTCAGTCGTTGTGTCGAGTCGTTGTTTGCTTTGCTTTAATGTTATTTAATTCTGAAGGATTCTTGATTTGGAAATAGATGTTTAGAATAATTGCATTAAATCATGTTGATGGTTATTTAATTTAAATTATGCAATGTGGATAAAATTTTATATTTAAATTAATTAATTATATTTAATTAATTAAATTTAATCCAAGGGGGTTGAATTTAGTTATTAAATAATCTAATTAATTAATTAAATGTGATGCAAAAAAATTAAAAGAAAGAAAAGAACTAAAGTTAATTTTGGAATTTAATTTCAATTTGTGGTAATGAAATTAGAAATTGTAATTAAATGTTTTTTGGGAATTAAATTTAAATTAGAAGTTACTAAATTATATTGGGAAATTAAATGGAAATTAGTTTCAATTTTGGAAATTAATTTATTAGTTGGAATTAAATTAGAAATTGAAATTGAATTTTAAAAAGAAAATTAGTCTTCAATTTTTAGAGTTAATTAATTATTAGAATTTATATTTTGCATGCAAAATCAGATTTGGTTGTGAAAGATATTTTAAAATTGAAAATTATTTGAAATTGCATTTTAAATTCAAAGTGTGTTTTCGAAAATGGAATTGGGTTAACATTGTAATTATCAATATTGCATGCAAAGGATCAAATTTGGTTTTTAGGATATTTGAAAAAGAAGGGGATTCATTCTGAGAGAAGATTTTGAAAAGGAAGATTTTGGGGGAAAATTGCACAGAGAAGGGTTTGAAGAAAGTTTTGATTGTAGAATTGATTTGAGAAAATTTTGTTTGCATTTGTTGAGTTTTGGATTGGATTCATTGCACGATTGAAAAAAATTCAGGAGAACTTTGGAAGAGGCTTGTATCAGAAATTCATTCTTTCCTGTAGCTTCGAAATCCAAGTTTTGTTTTGTGTTTCTTTCTTGTTCTTGTTTGTTCAAAACAAATATTTATTTGTTTTGTGTTTCTTTCTTGTTCTTGTTTGTTCAAAACAAATATTTATTGTTTAAAGAAATCTGTTTGTTGAATTCATTGAGAATTAGGATTTGTTAATAAAAACTAGATTTAAATTAATCTAAAATTTGGGGAAGATTGTATAAATTTATTGTAGGATTTAATTCAATAAATGGGAAATTGAAGAATCATTGTTTAAATAAAACCTTTGGTTGACCTCCAAATAGTTAGACTGTTGCAAGAAGTTTTACCCTTTTAGAAAATTATCAGATCTGGCTTTCAAAACAAACCCTCTCTAGAAAACTTTCAATGAGAAAATAAAGATCCGTTTAATTTTCCTACTTTTATATTATATGAAAATTGAAGAAATGATTTAAAATAAATTAATTTTAAACCTCTTGAATTTAGGAAATCATTCTGAATTTTTTTTATTAATTTCTTGTAACTGGTTATTTTTATTTATTTTCTCAATTTTACCAGTAAATAAATGTCGATTTAAATATATATATATATTCATTATATGTATTACTTTTGAATGTAAATATATATATATTTTATTTGAAGATTGTATTTAAAATATCTATTTATTTTCTGGATTCCGCCATCCGTACGACGAACAAAATTCTGAAATTTTTGTGTAAGTTTTTTTTTATATAAAAAATAAATCATATTCTAGTCACCCATCCGCCGCTCCTTACTGGTGAGGGTTTTGAGTGTCTGTTAATGGGGGATGGGGAGGAGCTACCTCCCCACTGCCACCCCCATATGGGAGCGGTTGTGTGGAGGGAAACCCCTCCGCAGCCCCCTCTACCTTTTAGCGTCGTCGCCCTTTGCATTTGGGAAGAGGGTTGGCGGGATTTATTCCACCACCCCTTCTCCCCAAATGCATTGGGGTTCCCATATTTGTTTCCTGCGTATGAAACCGCCTGCGAATTGGGGGTATTCGGATTCTATTTTATTTTTTTATTATATCCTTTTTATATATATTTGGTATATGTTTAGAGTGCCCTAAATTTGAATAAGATAGATAGGATATATATGAAATATATTTACATTTATGGCACATATAAATATACTTAAATTCAGACTAACTATATGCATATATATTCTGATGTTATCAATATAGATTTATTGTATTTTGAGAATTACAATATGGGTATTTTGTTAAGTGGTGGTAGATATTTTTGGTGTATATATATATATATATAAGGAGTAAATGTAATTATTTATTATTGTATATTTGGTGTATATATATATTTAATATGGAGCATTGATATATATATTTAAGTGTAAATTTAATATTTTAATTTATTTCAAGTTTATGCATGCAATTTAGTATCTAATTGAGGTTTTAAAGGAATTGATTTGCATGTATGGAGGAATGAAATAGAGAAATTTAAATGAATTATAGAAATTAGAAGAGTAGTTGTGTATCTAAAAGAAATATTTTATTGGAACTGATTAGTATGCATAATTCAGTTTGATAGGGATAAGGTATTTTAAATAAAATGATTAAATTATATGAGTTAGTTGGAAAACGAAAGAAATCCAGTTAGTAGAGAACTTATATTGGTTTTAGAAGTAAACATTGACTTTGATTTAATTGTTTAAATTAGTATTTCTTTTATTTGTAGATTAAAGACACTTATTTAAATTATTTCAACTATTTGGAAGGGGCAATAGTTTTATTATATTGAGAATGAAGTATGAATGAGATATGGATTTAGAATATCCGAAAATAGTAATATCCTCATGATTAACTTATAATGATTTATTTTCCTCGTATTTCACAAAGGGATGTGAGTTTAAATTGTTCAAGATTCCCAATAATGAAAGAGGAAAATAGGGTTTAAGATTATTTCAGATGATTTGTTATCATGCCCTTGACGATGTCAACATTACCTATTGAATGAGTATGGATTTAGGAAATCCAAATATTAGATTTGATTAATGACTTGAATGCTTTTGTAGCTATGTCGTCAAGTTGCATTGTGGGTTTTGGGATTTAGTGTTAGTCCTAAATTGTAAGTCTTCCAGAAGAACTTAGAGGATAAGGGTTGTTGAATCTTTATTCCATCCAATTATTTTCCCTTGGGTAGTGCATGGTGTCTTTTCAGGTTTTACCCGGTTTTCACGAACGGGGATGTTTTTGTGCCTCCTGTGAAAGGAGTGGACTACGTGTGTTGCCTCCAAGATGTTTGGAGTGATGTGTATTATTTGTCTTCTCCTTGTGTTGGAGTGGTTTGATGCCTATTTTGTATGCACTTGTGTTTCCCTTGGTGGATTGTTTGGGTGTGTGTTGTCGAATAGAAGAGTGGCTTCTGTTAGGCGCCAGAGCCCAAAGAGGTAAACTGGGTAACCTTCAGGAGTGATTTAATCAAGTGATAACTAAATTAATGTACTTAGATGATTAGGATGCCTTCCACACTAATCAAGATAATTTAAGCCTCACTCATAGACACAAGGGCTCGTTTAGACTTGGGATGAGTGAGAAGGCCTGGAATGGCATAGTCATTTATCTTGTCAGTACGAGAGGTATTTGATGCCGCATGAGTGAGTATGAGGGCCAAGATTCGGTTGAGGGCACCAGGATTTCCAGAGCCTATGAAGGATGCCCAGAGGAGATCTCATTACTACTATGCGCTGACATTCTATCTAGGACAATAGTTGGTATTTGTTTTATGTGTATGGTTCTCTTAACATACTTGATCTATCTTTATGATTGGAAGCAATATGACCTATGTCAGTGATGTGAATGTTGTACTTGTGTAGTACTTGAGTTGTACTTGTTTATTGCATTTGTTTGGTTATGTCAGTATGAGTCTACCTTTGGATAGTGGTTGTAGATTCTTTGTCCATGTTACTTTGTTACTATCTCCTAGCATGGGGGTGGGCCTTCGGGTACCACTTGGTTGGGTGGAACATGCACCAAAACCGTTGGGTCCCCATTGATCTTTAGTACTTGGAGGTGAGACATCTAGTTGGACAGCTCACAGATCTAGTTATTCTTTTCTTGCACTGTTGTATTTCAGATTGTATATATTATTTTATCCCTCTTTTGTTATGAGGTGGAATTATGTAATTGTAACACATTTATTCTATTGCCTCATTCTGGAAATGAGTGTTGTAACTATTGGATTAAGTTAATGATTATGAGATTGTATCCTGGATATTTATCTTATTATGTCATGTGGTATCCTTATGTTGTATGATGTTTATTTCATAAAGTATATAATGCTATGGTTATATATAATATGTTTGTGTGGGTTTAAGTAATCCTAACCTTATAGCTTTAGAGGTTGTTGTTAATTAGTAAGTGAATGTGTATGTTAAATGCACTTTATAAAAAAAAATTGGTTCACTTAAGACGTTAATTGCAACTTCCTTTAGGGTTACTTGGCGGGGCATTACAGTTTGTAGTGTGAGACAAGCAAGTGTTCATTTTAACCCAATGCTATGAAAAAGTGCAAGTTTATTTTAATCCAATAAATTATAATGCATGATTGTTTTGCTTTTAACCCAATGAATGTGCATGCATGTTTATTTTAACTCATGAATTGTAATGCAATATTGTAGAGTTGTTTGTTTGTTTGATTAAGATTGTTAAAAAAAAATAACACAAATAATAAGGGTTAGACTTGAGCTTGCCACAGGTTGTAGACAGAAAATCAATAACCCCAAAAATCTACTAAACAACAAAAGTAGCAAATCTAGAAATCCTAGAAAAAAATTGAAAGAAACTTTTTACCAGAAATTTGAGTCACAACAGAGTGAATGTGGCTCAGAAAAAGCAGATGTGTTGTTTGAACTAGCGAATGCGGCTCGAAAAAGCTAATGCGTCGTTAGACCTGATGAATGCAGTGCAACAGAGCAAATGTGTCATTTCCAACAGAAAATGCATCACGACAAAGCATTTGCATCTCAAGAAGTTGTGATTGCAGCGTTCCACACCTGTACCTACAAAAAAGCCGAAAAGATCCGTACAAAAACTACAAAAATGAATGTCGAGTTCACCAATGTAACTGAGGGAATTTTCCTAGGGTTAGCAAATCATATGCAAAACATAAAAACCCATTTAAGTGATAATGAAGTGCAAAGGAATAAATGAAAACAAATGAAACAATCTCACCAAAATGTCTTCATTCTCCATGGCTGACCTCCATTATACCTTCTCAACTTGCTGAAAATGTGATGTTGCCCTCATATTTGTGATGAGAAATCTAATGATAATGACAAATCCTAAGCAAATATTGAAGGATTTAAATGGATATGCAAGTAAAACCAAGTTCTACATGCAAACTAGCTAGCAAGATGACAAGTATGAAGACAAGAAAATAAGAGATGCAAGATGAAGAAGAAGAAGTAGATCCCAAAATAAGTAAAATTGTCATTTTATAGAAATGCCAATTTTAGATGGAGGGACAAGATTGAAAGATGACAAAAGCCCTAAGATCAATGGCCATAAAAGCATGTGACAACCCACAATTAGGGTTAGGGCAACACTAGAGTGAAATTTGAAATGAAAGGCTAAGATTTGATTTTTAGAAAAATCAAATCTATAGACAAGAATGCAAGTAACAGAAAAAGAGGAAAGAGGAGAATTAAAACAGAAATTTAAATTTAATTCCCTCACGAAATGAGTTGTCTTTTTAAATTAAAAATCAATTTAATTCAAAAAGTGGGACCATGTGACAGTAAATAATAATAATTTAAAATTATTTACTTGGAAAGAGGGAAATTGCCAATTTAAATAAAATGTTTTAATTTAAATTTAAAAGGAAAATCAATAAGACAATTAAATAAATTAATTTAATTGTGGAGGAAAATTAGAAAGTGGGTAATTTTAAATAAATAATTTTATTTAAAATTAGAAAGAAAGTTGTAGAAAGTGGATAATTTTAAATAAATGATTTTATTTAAAATTAGAAAGAAAGATGATTTTTGATTTAATTCAAAATAGGAAGAAGATGACAAATTAATAAGCAATTAAATAAATAAAATTTATTTAATTGTGGAAGAAGAGGATAAATGAATAATTAAATAATTAAAATAACTATTTAATTATAGTGGCAAGATGATAAATAATTAAATAAATATAATTTATTTAATTATAGAAGCCAAGGATATTAGTGACATATTAAATAAATAAAATTTATTTAATTAATCAAAGAGGTAATAAAGGATGGAAGTGAATTAATTAAATAATTAAAATTAATTAATTAATAGAAGACTTATGACATTAGAAAATGGTAATAGCATGTCTAGGATATTTTTATGTGTCTACATCTAGAATACGTCAAGATCGGTGCCTATTCTATTATACTACATAATCATATTTCTTGCATTTTATATCACAATAGTAAACATATTTTGTTGGTAAGTTAATGTATTATCATATTATGATAATAAGACCTTTCAAATCCTATGATACAATCATACTTAGCAATCCCTCTAAAACTATAATAACTCCATTATTTTATTTAAACCATTTACTCTAACCTTTGGATAGAAAACAATCACAAAAAATAATTCACTATAGCAAATATGTAATAATAACTCAATAACCCTTGAATATTTCATTTAAAAGCTATTACAATTCAAATTGGAGATGATTTGCATTGAATTTTGATTTACATATAAGAATAATCCAAAAATATAGAAGTAGTACCATACAATGGCTTACAAACATAAACCTTCACCTAGTAGTAGTTAACAATCTCCCCCTCTACCTAATTTTCTAACTCTTAGAACCCTTATATATGAAACAAATATTACACTTTAAAGATAAGGGAGAAGCCCAAATTCAATGCACCGCCGACACTTGGCATCCTTTAATCCCTTAGATATGGTATCTAGAATATGCCACTTTACCCTAATCCTCAATTTTCATCTCATTTGAATTCACTCTTTAAATAATTGAAGTATTTTGTTCCCTTTTTGCTCTTTAATCTCATGCAAACCTTTTACCTGTGTGTAAAAACACTTTTACTACCTCCAGTTCATTTTTCAAGTAAAATATTTTCAAATTTGAGTAAAAAACTTAACTACTGGTAGTGAAACACATTACCATATATTTTAACCCTTAAATCCTTTATTTTTACCCTGTAGTTAATTTGACATTTTTTCAAATTATTTTCTTGTAGCCACCATCTCTGTTCATTTTCCTAAAGCCAATGAGCTTATTTTAATTTCATTTTTTGAGAATCATCATTCAACTAGAAAAAATTTCACATATTTACCCTTTACCATTTTAACAATGACAACAAAATAGTCCTTGAAATTCCCCATTACACTTTTGTCAGCATGTTACTACATTAAAACTCCATCAAAAAAAAAAAAAAAATTGTTGTGGGTCATGGGAATGACATGATAGGCAATTTAGCCATCACAGACAACTAAAAACTATTCAAAATACTATTGAAAATGATTCTCGAGCACTAAAATGCTTGTTAGGTCAATTTGCAGCTTGATGGGTAGTTAAAAACACTAAAAACATTCCCAAATTTGATGCATGGGCATGGGAATTTCTATATCCATTCTTCTAGACATGAAAAGAATATTTTCCACAACTTAAAATATATAAAAAGCTTCTCCTGACCCCCCTCCACATGGAAAAAGGTGATTGCAGTGCATAGAATTCTCATAACACAAATTTAAAATAGTCAAAATCACCAAAGATGCATTGTTGTGCTATGCAACATAGTGAAGTTTTAAAAACCTTTGGTTTTAATTTTTACAAATGACAATAAGAAGAGACATTACCAAACATAGCTAACCTGGGCCAATAAAATGGTCATCACAAGACTTTTTCCCATCGTAGAAATAACTTAGTTTCACCCCTCCAAACTTGTGATGGGGCAATGGGAACATAAAACAAGGCTTTAAAAAACTCTTTAAAAACACATAATAAACTACCTTTAGCACCCAACTTATATTGTGAGGAAAAAATATGTTTAAAAGGTTGTCAATTGCAGGATACGATGAGCCTAATTTTTAGATTCAATATTTTTAAAATTAAACTTTATAAATTTTAATTAAAACATGTAACAAACTCCATAAATTTAAATTAACAAATTATACATATTATTATTATCGAAAAAATAAAAGTGACACATGTCCATTATTCAAGAATAGAGACAAGGAATTGTATTAATACAAGAAATTTAGAGTACATATGTCAATATTATGTTGAAACATAAAGGAATGTATTCCTTACAATAGACCACATGGTTGAGAACTAGAATATACAATGTAACATAACATGGACTTTCCTCACAAGATTCTTCTGACATTTAACTCCTTCAACCACCTCAAGGGCGATAACATTGCTAGAACATGTTTCCACCCTACCATGAAGTGATTCACTTCCCCAAAATTCTTCTTGAAAGAAGATTACCCAACCCGGCTTGAAAAAGACTAGCAATGCAAAACTGATTGGAATAATAGAATAGTGAAACATGATATATCTACATATAATATATTTATTAGTTATCATGTATAATTCCAATTATATGCATAGCAAGACATTATCATTATTCATGGATATATGAAAAAAAAAATTGGATTCCCTCCTTTGCAGAAATAAAACAATTCTATGAACTTTAAGGCAATAATGAAGATTAATATATGCTAGAACGATATCACAAAAAACATTACAAAGCTTGGCTTGTTGACTAAGGTCTCCTTAATTAGGTGTTTGTTAGAGACTATAGATATTATAGACACCTTAGAAAAATTCCATAATACTATATCTATATCCAAGCACTTTATAACATAGACTGAGATGTACTTGAATATACTAAAATCTCAATAAAGAAAAGACATAAACTACTACTACAGGACGTAGTGTAGCGCTTTCTAACAAGTTAGACATTTTGAGCATGTACAATCCAAGAAAAGTAAGAAAATACCTCAATCCTCATAGTAAGAAAATTTGAACCTCCTTCAAGGAAAATGTGATACTAGTACGAACACTTATCACTAGAATATACACGCCTCAAGAAAATTAGAATGCAAATTCTCCAATTATCGAAAATAAGAATCTTGAGGCTACTAGAGTAGCTAATGCACTTTAGCAAACAAATAAAATTTAATTCAATTAGTTATGTGAACTCTTATCTCACCTTTCAACTTACTTGAAACAACTATCCACATTAAATGGTGAGCCAATAAATTCATCATCATGCGATTACAATAAGTGACGCAACACATTATGTTCCTGCCATCTAGCAAAGTGCTCTGTGGAGTTTTCTATTGAGTGCAGCAAAGAAGATTGAAATGGAATGCTAAGAGTATTTGATTATAGAAGCCAAATATAAAGGGTAGATTTTGGATTAAATGTTGAATAAAATTAGAAAAAATATGATAGTAAACATTGTTAAAAAATTAATAGTATATGTAATTGTTTGTAAATGAATCTAATTTCTTAGTAAGCATAATTCAAATTATTAGTTGTAGAAGATAGCTAGTTGTGGAAGGTAAAATGATTAAGGTAGAATTTGGATTTAGTGTTTAATAAAATTAAGCAAATATGATACTAAACGTTGTTAAAAAACTAACAGTATATGTAATTGTTTGTAAATGAACATATTTTTTTAGTAAGCTTAATTCAAATTATTATTTGTAAAAGAACTAGTTACTTATGTAAGGTAAAATAGAATGAATCGCTTGACAATGAATATAATTACCTTTGTAGTAATTATAGATTTGTTTAGTAAGGTAATAGTAATTAGTATTTGTAGTTACTAAGGATTGTGTTTCGTAAAGTAATTTACTGCATGGGTAAATAATAAATGCATTTTCAAATTAGTAAATTATTGAAGTAGTGGAACGAAACTAATTTTTTAAATTAAATAAAATGAAGTTATTTTTGAAGAAATAGTGAGTATGGGTAAATAATATACATGTTGATTTTAATATCAATTTTATTTTTTAATATAAATTTAATCATTTGTAATACTAATTTGTATAACTAAGAAATGAACATTGTGTTTTGCAAAATAATTTATAAACCATGATCAAATATTAGATGCATTTTGAAAATAGAAAATTGATTTAGTAGTCGTAGAAAGCTAATTATTGATATTGAATAAAATAAACCAATTGTTTGAGTCTATATTAAGTAGTACTAAATAATTTTGAAAATAAGTTTTTGTTACTTATATTAAATCAAATTAACTAATTGTTTCACAATATAATAAGTAGTACTAAATATGTGCTTGCTAGTTTGCCCTAAATTACTTATATTATATAAAATTAATGAATTGTTTGACAATATAGTAAGTAGTACTAAATATGTGGTTGTTAGTTTGCAATAGTCTTTTAAATAAAAATACTAATTTTCTTTTGAATATAAACTAAATTATTACTAAGTATTTAGGAAGAAATGTTACATGATAATTTTTGTAAATGTGTAGAAATTTTTGTTTACATGAATAAATGATTTTAATTATTTTTTTATAATTACAAATTGAAATAGTGTTAAAAAGAATCTATGAATAAGATAAATTATTTTGTAGTAATCAGAAAGTATGTTATGATTTGACCAACATTAATGAGTTAAATTTATTGAAAGTGCTAAAAAGTTAATTTCATTTGCATATAGTATATTTTTTGTAACTTGAAATTTGGTAAATATCAATCAATGACAAATAGGCCATAAAAAATCAATTTTATGCAAATATTCATCAATGACAGAAAGACCTTAAAAAATCAACTCTAGGAAAATATTAATGGATTTTAGGATGAGGCTAGTGGTTTGAAGCAAGTACACTGAGGCTAGTAGTTTGAAGCATTTCCATTACCTCGTGATGTGTAAATGATGGGCAGTTGTAAGTGGGAATGGTTTTCTATGCCTCGGTGCAGTGGATAGGTTCCATGCGTCGAATGTGTGCCTAGATAGTGAAAATAGCAAGGGTGTTACATGTATACGTGTAGGAATATAGACAAGGGAGAATTCTAGTCTTTGGTAAATGCATAAGATTATGGTCTACAAGTTTTATGATGAAAGTGGAGGCCAAAAGAATGCAATAGAGGTGAGTTATTATTGGATTGTGATGTATTAGAAATTGAATCTAGAAGAACTTAGAGTATTTGATAAAACCTAATTCAGAAGCTTGTAGAAACAGAGAGGATGCAGAAAAGTAATTGGTGTGGGCAAGTTTGTGTTAAGTGTGAATGCATTAAGTGCATTTTGTTAACATTGTATTTGCAACAGGAACTATTTTTTGAGATTGGAGTGGAAACAAAGATCTGTAAAGCTGCAAAGACATCTAGTTATTGAAGGAGAGAGTGGAAGGTCAGAGTATGAGATGTTTTTGCAGATTTGTTTGCAAGGAAGTTTGATTGTTGAAATGTTTGTTGAAATTGTCCAAATTGTTTGATTTTGTCTAAATTTTGGCCCTCGCAAAAATGTCGTAGTCAAAGTCTATGTGGACCCATATGGAAAATGGCTAGAAATAGGTAAAAAACCGATAATCTTTTCAACAAACTATAATGATACGAGAACAAGCACAAACAAAACCCAACAGTTGCGTAAGATTTCATGAACCAACTATAAGTTCATTGAATATGTAGTGAGAGAGATATCAAGTTTTATAAACACAGAGCCAAGCCATTCACCAAGAGTGCAGTTTTTCATAGTAATGAATATACAAAAGTGCAAGGAAGAGCTAAAAAATCCATAATTTTTTTACCAAACGAGATTAAGCACAAACAAAAGCCAGAACCCGTATAAGATTTCATGAATTAAGTATGCCTGTAGAAACATGCAATAGAGTAGGTCAAACAGAACTGTATCAAGTATCAATTTAATTATTTATGTATCAAATATATCATTTATGTTCGTCTATATTGCATACAAAAGCTCTACAATTCCTTTTACTACAAGCAAATAAGGGAAATAGAAACACATTATAAGATCTATGAAATAAATTTCATTGGTCAATTAAGTATGAAAAATTGAAATGCAACGCATGCAATAGCAAGTTGTACATAAGAAAATAGACTATTATGTAGCATATAAAGGGAAAAAATGTCAACTGCAAAATGAAAACAACAGAAAGTTGAAAGTTAGAGAACATGAGATGTAGTTATGGAGATGAAAGAACTAGTAACAAAAGTATAAGAAAAAATAATTGTGTGTAATTGTGGCAGCTTTGTCAGCAAAATAAGACATTGTGAAGAGAAACAGAACCATGCAATGGTTCTTTGCAAACATCTAGTGATTAAATCCAAATTTTCTAGGTTTTGCTATTAGGCTAGTGTCCATCAAAGCAATCAAGCCACTTTTAATGTATTGTAAGTCTTTATACTGGAGTGGATCTAAAACAATATTGCTCTACATAGCAACAATATACTAGTATTCTAATGCATCAATCAATAGATAAATTTATTCCAAGTCTATATTTTGACATGTTCACACGTAACAGTCTTTCCATTCTAACCATTTGTGCACTCATTTGACATCCATAACGTGCAAAACATAGAAAAGCATACACAAGTATTATGATTTGTAATTGTTCACAATTCGTATAGTACAAGGCACTAGGATTGCTTCATAGGAGTAGCCAAACAGATAAACAATGGTTTATAAACATCAACAATATGCTCATAAATACTAGGTATATAATGTTCCCATAACACAATATATAGTTACATAGACAAAAGAGGTAGTAAAAAAGAAAGGACAAAAATAATTGTGCCAAATTGTGGCAAGTTTGCCAGCAAAATAGAATTAGGCAATGGATTTTTGCAAACATCTGGTCATTAAATCCAAATCTTGCAAGCTTTGCTAGTAGGCTAGTGCCTATCAAAGTAATCAAGCCACTATTAATGCATTGTAAGTCTCTATAGTGGAGTGGATCTAAAACAATATTGCTCTATATAGGAACCACATAGTAGTATTCTAATGCATCAATGAACAAACAAATGTGTTCCAAGTCTACATTCTGACATGTTCACACGTAACACTCTTGCCATTCTCACCATGTGTGCATGCTTCTTAATTAGTCTATAGGCAATGCATTACATGTCAGCAAGTGTACTACTCATTTTTGTTTAAGTAAATTAGGAGGATAAAGGTCTATGTATTTTGGAAAAAATTTAATAGGTAACAGGTAACAAAAGTAATAGCATATTTAATAACAGGTAAGAAATCTTGGGTAAACTCTTGAAAAGAAAATCTAGCAAATACAATTGTGAACATGTTCCATATTATAAACATGTAACAGTAGTGTTTAATCTATTTAAACAACAATATAAGAAGGTAAAGTATTGTGTAGCATATGATGTATTGCATAATGTGAACATGTAACACTAGAGTTTGATCTATTTAAATGATAACATAAGAAAGTAAAGTATTGTCTACAATAGTAATATAAGCAAAAGATCCAACAAGAGAAACATAAAGAAAAGCAGGAATGCAAGTTCATCCAAGAGCAGATGGTCTTTTACTTGTTTATGCTTTTCTACCACCTGCATTATCATTATTATAGTTAGTATGAAAGGTAGTTTTTTACATAAGTGTAAAAAATATGAGAAGTTTGAAAAGAAACAAAACTATTTGAATCAATATTGCATTATACCTTGTTGTGGCATATACTCTACTCGGTTAGGCATATGGCCTCTATGATAACATTTTTTTGATTAAGAGTGAAATGCCATTTGGTGACAAAGTCTCGTAGTGCAAATATCACTATTGACTTGTCCTTGATGTAGTTTTCATATTTAATGTCTTAAAGGATAGGCAAGAGTTGTCGCAGCACATTGCTTCGGATTGAGCAATGGACAGTTTGCTTGTCGTCTATTGTGATGATTGCCTTGGGATGAAGTACGTATACATAGCTCACCTCCTTGTCACAATGGTTGTAATGATAAGTTTCTTGTTGGAGTGCACCATAAGTATTGAATTTATATTTGCAACCTGGGCAGAAAGCTTCAAATGGATTTGACAATGCATTTGCTACTTTTAATGTCCCTGAAACCTGAAACATTTGAACATATATAGTTAGCAGCAACAGTTTGATAAATTATAAATGAAATTGCATAAAGATTTTTAAAGAGTGAACTTAAATGTTGATTGCATCAAATCAGCTAACTTGTCCAATGTTCTTTTGTTATTCAATTTGCAGATAAACGTTGATTGACCCATGTGAAACATATTTTTTTGATTGGCGCTTTTTAAGATATTTTTGAAAAGGAAGGTTGGGGTTTTTTTCTTATGTAGGAGTTCCTCTATTTGCAAATATTTCTTTTCATGAGTTGAATGTAGCTACAACTACATGATAATGACAAATTTAACGTCTCTTACAAAGAAATTTTATTGAAGCAAACAACGACATAAAAAATGCTACAATGGATTAGTGGCATATGTTGGTTGGGATTTTTCACCTGTGCTAGATATATGATTCTATTATGCCATCTTTGATATCCATTGCATATTGGCTTCTGACTTTTTTAGCACCAACAACCAGAGCACCTATTGTTCCAATTGGATACTGATTTGTTGCTACTAGCAATTGGCTAATAGTAGTATCTGGAATGAAGTTGTAGTTTGTTGAAAATCGAGGCAGCCTTTCAACTATGCTTGTGTCTATCAATATTAGTACACAATCATAGTCCCCTCTATCATAATCTGTACTAGGAGCAATTTGAAAGCCCGATATTGAAACTCCCATTCTTGGAACTATTTTTTGCTCGTGTTCTTGTACAAGGTAACCACTCATATTTAGCGTAATCATCATTTTCGCTTTGAGGTATGTGAGATATGCACGTAGAAATTTGTGTTCTATTGATTTTTTCCAATATTTCTTTGTAGACAAGGATGCCACCTTGGAATGTGTCACCAACTTTTTTTGCATTCAAATCTTCAATGGATATAGTCTTCTTGATTTTTGTTCTACATACAACAAGAGAGATGTAAAAGTTATATTCGGACAATGCAAAAATACATGTTACAGGCAAATAGGATAGATTTTTTACCGTTTGCTTGTCTTCCTCCATTTCTTGTTCTTGCTCTTGTGGTATTTTTGTTTGTTCCATGATTTTCATGCAACCCAGTGATTCATTATTGCAGAATTTATTGGAAAAAAATTAGCGATAAATGCTTGTGTATATTATCATGTTGAAATAATTTAACCAGCGTAGTGGAATTTTAGGAAAATAGGAAAGTGATCAATCCAATATGCCTCTGATCTGTAAATATTGCATACAATTGTCATTGAATTTGACCAGATATGGTCAATCAGCGGCTTTTGTAGACTATGTGATTTGTTTAACAAAAAATGAATTGTTTTAGTTTGCATGAAATTTTTGAGTGTTATTTTGCTTATGTTTTATGAACACATGTCAACATTAAAGTCGCCCACAATGTACAGTATGTTTTTTGTACCTGTGTATGCAACTATAGATTATAGAATTGTGATTATTTCTTGAATAGAAGTATTGGGCCTTGCATAAATATTACAGATATTAAGTTCAGTAATGTTCTGTAGTATTGTGATTGTGATAGCTTCAATATTCGTAGAGCTTTGTTGTTTTGTTTTTATATGAACAAATGTTTTTTGGTAAATATTTTTATGTCATATATTATGTTCATACCAAAGATATTAAAATATTGCGATAATATACTAGGCTAGAAAGCTTGCACATGTACTTCTTGTAAACACAAAATCTTTGATTGCATTATGGCGTAGTCATTAACAATGTCATGTACATGTGAATGTAATGAATGAGTGTTCAATGTACATAGTAGCAATTTTGATGCATCGTGTGTACATGTAGCTTGGATATCAAGCTGCCATTGTGCACTTGTTTGTAGATGATGCATTTCTTCATGTACCTTGCGCTTAACTTTGAAGTTGTTGATGATTAAAGGTTTTAGCAAAAATAATGAGTCTATTGTCCTTGTCCATGATAATGTTGTGTAAGTTAAGCCATGTTGTCTTACGCCTGTTGGGTCAAAAGCCACAGCTTGCACTGTTAGTCCTTGTGATCGGTGAATGGTTCTTGTGCATGCTAGATGTATTGGGAATTGTTTTCTAATTGTAATTTTCTTGTTCATTGAAATCTTTTGAATGGCTCTAGTAATGTGCAATATAGAAACCCATTCCTTGTCAATGAGATTAGTGTAATATTGTGCTAGTTTTGTGCATTGTTGTTGCCCAATTATTGGATCAAAAAAATTAAGTCAAATAATATCAATGTCATTATCTATTGTATATGCTTTAAATACTCCATCGATCCTGTTGACCAGGCCATCTTGTGTATTATAGTTCCTTGCATATATTTCAACAAGAATGTCTTGTTTCAAGTATATTTGAGGTGGAAGAGTAGTTGTATGGCTATAGAGTCGTATTGCATTATGGTTTTCCTCATACTTGTCTATTGCATTTAGCACTATCATTTCACTAGAAATAAACAATGACATTTTATGGTTATGTGCCTCTACATCAACTTTCTTATAGAAAAATTATGGAAGTCTTGTGTAATACCCCTCTGTTTTGTCATTTTGATCAAACAATGTTCTTCTCTTTTATGTTGTATTTATGTTAGTACCTTGACTATGGTACTCAGCTGCTATTTGATCGCTATCTATAAAGCAACATTAATGTTCTATTTTCATGTGATGGTATTTTATTGTGATGTTATCATTATGACATATTTTGGATTAGCATTATGGATGTTTGAATTTATGATGTTTTATGCTTTTGATTATGGTGCTATGTTAGATGTGTCAGTTAGTACCACTGTATGGGTGAAGAGGACGATATCGCATCACTCACTTGCGAGCGCCCTGCGATTCCATGATTTCCTCTTCATGATGTGCCTTATTTATGACATATTTATGCATGTGGATATACTCTTTGTTCGCATGTTGACAGGTACAGGACATTGACTCCACCTGTTTTCACAGGTTTGAGCATGTCCATTGCCCAACAACATTCGATTGGGAGATAGTAGCTAGGTTTTCTATGCCAAGTCGTCACCCTAGTCATAGTGTGTCGTTAGGCGTTAGTCAGGTTAAGTTGCCTTAATTTTGTCATCTGGCTTTGATTTCAGTTTAAAGTTGCAAGTTAGTAAAATGTTAAAATATATGTTTTTATAGTTAAATTGGAGATTACCTTATTTGGTTTATGTTGAAATGTAATTTATTTTATTATTAATTTAATTTGATTAATAAATAATTTACTCGTTGATTAAATCTATTTTATTAATTAATTAAATTTATGTTGTTGAAATAAGTTAAGTTGTTCATTTTGAAATTATTGTTATTTAGTTTGGAATTGAAAATAAAAGAAAATGTTTAAAAAGTCAATTTAGAAAATTTGAATTCAAAAATTGGAAAAATAAGATATTTGCTATTCTGTTTTCAGAAATTGATGAGGGTGGTTGTAGGATTTTTTTTGGGGGAATTTCTTTATTATTGAATTTTCTTCAAAATTTTGAGGATCATGGAGTTTTGGAGAAAGATTGAATTAGAAAGAGGAAAGAAACTTTTCAACTTTGTGGGTTTTGGAGTAAAGCTTAAAGAATCTGTGGAGCTGAAGAGGGAATCAAGGCACCATCAGGATCTTCTCTGAACTTAAAAAAAAAGGTTCTTATCCTTGTATATAGTTTCTTTTGAGATTCATATTTGAAATCTGTTGTTGTGTGCAAAACAAAACCACTTGAAAACTTGCTTTCAAAACTTGGAGAACACCTCTCTTTGGAAAAGATTGTTTGCAAATTGAAATGAAATCTTGTTTATAAATTAGTATTCCAATTCTGGTTGTTCTTCAATTTGGTTGAAATCTCATTTGGGAGAATGAAAATATATGTGTGTATATATATATATATACATATACTTATGTCTTTATTTTAATTTTTTTTTTATGGTAGAGTTATGCTGGCTTTTTTTTTTTAAAAGAGGAAAAAATAAAATAAAACCAGCGTTTAAATTTTTGTTTTTTCTTGTGTTAGTTAAAAAAATAAAATATTGCTTTTTTGTATGGGAGAGGGAGGCGACGCTAGGGGCTCACCTCCCCACCGCGCCCCCATGGGAGGCGCGTGGGAAGGGAGTCACACCTAGCGCGGCTATCCCAAACCCTGCCTGCGATTGCTATGGGAACAACCACTGCCACTGTTGGCGGCACTATTAAACAGCGCCTCCAACAGTGGGGACGATTGTTCACACAGTCATCGCCTAGTCAATGGTGTGGCACCCGAAGCCCACGCCCATCCCTTGACACGCGGTCCAATCCATGGCGTGTGAACCGAGAACCTCCGGCAGGTCTTTCTAAAAAGCAAAAAAATAATAAATAAATAAAATAAAATTTATTTATTATAATTTATTTTATTATTATTATTATATTTTATAATAATAAAATATGTCATTTAAATATTTTATTATTATATTTTATAATAATAATAAATTATGTTTAATATTAATAATTGATTTTATTATTATATTTTATAATGATAAAATATGTTATATTATTATTTTATTATTATATTTTATAATTTTAAAATATTAATATTTAATATTGCATAATTCGCCCCATGTAATTAAATGGGTATGTATATATATTATTATATATACATGTATTTAAATTATGTTTTTCCTTGTGGCATGATTTAAATCAGATTGAACAAATAAAAACGTGATGACTTTAATTATATCATTGTTTCCTTTTAAAAACATTATTTCAAACGAGGTATAGTTTTAAATTTTAAATGACTATTTTAAACTGAAGAAACAATATTTATTTTAAAGCAATGTATTTTGCCTTGTGGAAATTAACTGGTTAATTTATCATTATTTAAATGCAAGTAGGGAAATTAGGTTATTAGTGTTAATTTCTCTTTTTCTTGAAAAGATGTAATTAATTCAGTTTATTTAATGCGACAAATTGTTGAATGATAATGAAGAAATGGATTTAGTGAATCCAAAGCAGATTTAATTCTTGTCTTGATTTTGAACTGTTCTTGTTATCATTTGGGAAATTTGGGTCATAGCATTGGACAAGTCTTCCAGTTGGGTTTTCTATTATGTGGGTTGTCATCTTATGTTGTCAACCTGTTATGAATTCCCTTGGGTAGTGAATGGTGTTTAGTCAGTGTTTACCCGGTTTCAATGAACGGGGATGTTTTGTGCCTCCTGTGAAAGGAGTGGATTATGGGATCTGTGTCTCCTGGTAAGGAGTGACCTTGTTATGTGATTTGTTGCCTCTAGTGTTTGGAGAGGGTTTGAACTTATGTTGCCTCCTGAGAAAGGAGTGGTCATGATATCTAGTTTGTTTGCACTTTGTTACCCTTGGTGATTGGATGGTGTGTGTGTTGTCAAGTAGAAGAGTGGCTTCCGTTAGGGACCAGAGCCCGTAAGAGGTAAGATTGGGTAACCTTCGGAAGTAGTTTAATCAAGTGATATCTAAAACAATACTTAGAAGATTAGGTGGTACTTCTCACTAATCAAGATAATTATGCCTCACTTATGGACCCAAGTGCTCGGTTAGGCTTGGGATGGGTGGGAAGGCCTAGAATGGAAAGATCATCTATCTTGTTTGTACGAAAGGTATTTGATTCTGCATTAGTAAGTATGACGGATGAGGATCGGTTGAGGCCACCAGGTTAGTCGAAGCCTATGAAGATCCAGAGTGGGTAACTCATGATGAGCTGTGTGATGAAACTCTGTCTAGGACAACATTTGGTACTTGATTTTATGGGTATGGTTTCCTTAACATACCTGATGTGACCATAGTTGGTATTTGATTATTATGTGTATGGTTCTCTTAACATACTTGATCTGCTTTATATCTAGAAGCAATGTGACCCTATTAGAATTGTACTTGAGTTGTTCTTGTGTGGTACATGTGTTTGGTTGTGTCAGTTTGGTTCAGTTTTTTGTTAGCCTGTGTCTAGAGGTAAATGGTCTTGGCTAGGATTCCTTGTTACTATCTCCTAGCACAGGGGGTGGGCCTTTGGGTTCCACTTGGTTGGGTAGCATGCACCTTATTCCGCTGAGCCTTCTTCATGTTTATGTGGACGAGATTTCCAGTTGGAGAGCTCGTGGGATTCAGTTTTAGTTCTTGCTTTATTTCATTTCAGTTGTTCTTGTGATTGATTACCCCTCATTTGTTATCGAGGTGGAAAGTTATAATTGTAATCTTATTCTTTGGACTTTCCTCATTCGGGGAATGAGAGTTGTAACCATATTGTTTAATTATGGATAAATGGAATTGAAAGTTATCTCTTATGCTTGATGTAAACTATCTTAATTGGAATGCATGTGTTTTATTTCTTAATTAAATAATTGTCATGGTTTAGATTCATGTTTTTTGTTGAGGTTCTATATAACCTTTGTCTCATAACCTTAGAGGTTGTTGGAATTAGTTAGTGAACTTGCTAATTAATTGTACTTAAACAAAACAAAAATTAGTCCGTTTAATTAGTTAATTGCAACTTCCTCTAGGGTTGTGTGGCGGGGCGTTACATGTTGGGTCTAAAGGTGCAAGAAGAAAGCAAATTTGGTTAAGATAGACTATGTCATCATTAGTTTGTAAGCCTTTTCGTATTTTGTTAAGAATTACAATAAACTTTTCATCCTTTTGTCTCATAGTTGTGAGCAATGAGTAGCATTTTACATTGTCTCTCCAAAAATTGTAAGGCATCAATTCAGTGATAGTGGGTCTATTCTCAAATACAATGGAGTCAAGTACGGATTGTGCTTGGTAAAGATCACCATAAAAAATTGTATCAGGGTTTCCAAAGTACACTGTAGGTATGCATTATGTCTTGTATTCATCTATCAATGTAACGTAGAAAGTTGATCCTACTAGGGAGATCTCGTCTATAAGTAGCACACACAATTGATCATAGTTCTTGGACATATTGTCCAATGCCTCAAATGCTAAGGGTAGAAAATCTGGTGTATGAAATGGCATGTGAAATGCTGAATGTAATGTGACTCCACCTAAGTTGTAAGTTGCTTTACTTGTATATATAGTTAATAAGCCTTTTGGTTTGTCTAGATTGCTATCAATTAATTTTCTATAAATGCGAATTAGAGCCTGGCATATAGATTTTGCTGTGAAAGTCTTTCCAGTTCCAGCTCCTCCAGTCAAGAACAAATGCAAAGGTTTGTCAATGTTATTCATCTTTTTTATTATAACATCTTTAAGAATTGCTTGTTGTTCTTTGTTCAATATTTGTCTAAGTTTGTAGTATTCATTGTTGTCAATTATCAATGCGTGTTTAGCAATTTCAAATGCATTGTGTGACATTGTATTTGGTTTTATGCGTTGAATGTTTGGAAGGTCTGCTTGGATGTCATATTATTTTGTTTGGCTAGTTTTCCTTTGTGTGAATGACTTACTATTATTGTTATCGTTAAGGGACTCAACATCTTTAATTTCCTTTTCTATGTCACCCCATGCAACACTTGTGTTTCAGGTGAACTTTGCATAGTTTTTTTATAATGGTTTTTTCATGATGCATGTATGCATGTTCCCATGTGTCAAAGTTGTGTTTCAGTGCACTCTTGTTTATTATAAATAGTACATAGAGCATCAATTGCTCTCTGCAATGATTCTGCAAGTCCAAGTGCTTGTTAAATTTAATAAAGTGTATTACTCTTGGTTTAGTTCTTGGATTACCTATAGTTCCATTTTTATTGTATCTTGAAACAAATTTTGCAAGACAAATGTCTATCAATGTTTCAGGACGTATTAAATAATAGTCCACTATAGATTTTGAGAGAATATTTTTTGAATCATCTGATTCATTGTTTAACTGTTTGATGGATTTTAGAATGAATGTACGGTCGCTATAGGACCGCGTGTCAATGAAAATGTATTTTCTTGAGCTAAAACATTTGTTGCAAGTTCAACAATGCATTTCCAAGTTTACCAATCATTATTATTGCATAAATATTTGTTTGTTGGTGGTCCTTATGTATTCTTTTGAATGCATATGTCATTGATTTGTCTACTTTTACAATGTAAGAGTTGCAATAATTGTTGTAGCATATGCATTAAGCACAAACTGGGCATCTATATTGGCCTTCCAAAGGTGTGGCATTGTCCTTGTGAAACTATTTTTCCATATTTTTGATGGTTTTCTTTGTAAAAAAAGCGTTGGCCTGTTTATTGTAGAGCTAAAATTTGTTATATAATCAGTTTCAAACATGTTTATTTCATTTAAAAACATTTCTAAGGTTTATTTATTGTCATATTTTTCTTTTTGCACTGTGGAGTACATGTTAACAACATTTGAAGTTATGACTTCAGTCTTCTCTAGTATTGGTGAAAGTATTTGTGTCTTTCAAATTGGTGGTAAAGGGAAATTGTATTTGCAAATTGTTTTCCTTGGTCTTCTTCATCTCTTTGTATGATTATGCCTTTACAAACTAGCCAAGTCAGCTTGCAATGATCAGTGCTACAATTAATATACTTCTCAACGAAAGCTATGATGTCTGTGTTGTTGTTTTTTGTATAGATTGGTGCATTTTTTACCCACATTAGCATATGATCATGTTCATTTCCTCGATTTTGAAACTCAGTCACTGAAAAGTAATCAGTAACATTTCCAAACATGGATTCATCTGTAAGCATCAACTTTTTCATTTCATTTATTTTGCGTCTATAGTATCGTACACAAGTAATAGGATCCTTCTTGATCAGTTCAAATTTTTCAATGTTCATTTGAGCAATTGGTTCTTGTTGTTTTTGATGTTGTTTGTGTAATTCTTGTAGTGTGTTTATCAAAGGATCCCAATTTTTTTCAGCAATACTAAAATTCAAGAAAAATGTCGGTGGTCCTAGCTGGCGTATCATTGCAAAGACATTTTTCTTAAGTTGTTGTGTATAATCTAGAGATATTCTTATGCTTTTGAAGTCAACATATCCAATATCTGATTTTAGAATTCTTTCAAGGTTTGGTTTGTGTTTCACATCCTTTGCAACTAGGTTACGTCCCTTTAGTTGTCCCTTCTGTATTCTTATGGACATTGTAGACAAGACTTGTAGTATTAGTATCTTGATAGTTTTGAAAAATATATTTGTTGTGTGATATGCAAATCAAAAAACTTCCCATTGTGCAATTTTGTCATATGTAAAGTTTTTTAGTATGTCATCATCACATGGCTTGCCAAACAATAATGTTGGGAAATTCATTTCCTCAACATATTTGTCTTTAAAGATTCTAATAGGATATTTTTGTTCTGTAGGTGCAACTTCAATGATTTTGTCTTGCATGCTATGTATACTTCTAGATTCTGTGAATCCATGGACCAAAGTTTCAGATGGATTCTCATGTTCCATGTCATAGATTCTGTGAATCCATGGACCAAAGTTTCAGATGGATTCTCATGTTCCATGTCACTGTCTGACTTCGTTTCAATTGTGACAGGCCCAGTACTTTCTTCAAGATCATCATTGGTATGCAGAAAATGTTCCCATTCTTTGTTTATTTGGAAATTTTTCATTTTGTATAGTGTTGTTTTTGACAATTGGGCCAAAGCTTCCATGATGAGGTTGGGTCGTACCATGCCCTTCTAAAATGCATTTTTGTATTCCAATCATCTCTTGAGTGATACAACAATTGTTTGTGTTTTATTGGTTGATTGTGGTAATTCCCTTTGTATAATGCTAGTGTCGATAGGGACATTAATCATAGATCATGTTAGACCAATTTGAGATCTTTTGTACCCTAGTTCCCAGATCTGTGCAAATGCAATTCTAAGTGATACAATTCGTTCCTCTAGTTGGGACAAAATTTGGACATATGGCAATGGTTTATTAGTTTGGATTTACTATGGTACAATGTACTTTGCTATAATGAGTTGTTTCAATGCAGAATAGCATATATGGCATATGCAATCTGTCAATGCTATGGATCTTGACTGTACTAGTTCATAATATACTTCCTTTTGCTTGTTTTTGAATTTTCTAGTATCTTTGCTAAAACATAGCATTTGGCAGATTGTGCATGTGTATTTTGGTGTATCTTGAATTGTTGTTTCGTAAAGCTCTATCGCTGAAATTTGTTTACCCTTATTTGATCTAACAAGCATAGGTTGGTTTTCTTTATTTTTATTTCTAATAAAGCGCTTAAGGTGTTGTAGTCTTACAATAGAGTTGTGATTGAGATTCCCATGTTTGAGTGTAAATAGATTCTCTTGCCACTCTCTAACTTTTTCTTTTTGTTATCATTTGTAGTTTCATATTGTATATTGTTTCTAATTAGTTTTTTAAGTTGATTTAACCTAACTAGTTGTTGCGCATTTGGATTTTGTTGTTGAATTCTTAGCAATGGTTCAAAATGCCCATTTTGAGGGGTTGTATCATGGAACAAAATGGAATATTCTGTTAAACTAGGTACAATGTTAAAGTGAAAGTACTTTATCCCTGATGTTGTTGAACAAACAAATATCTATTTATTCAGCCACTTTGATAGCCACTGAATATAGAATACGTCTCCCCATAGGCCACTTTCGTTGTTTGCAGCTTGTAGCCTTGTATGGAGTTGCATCCTACGAAGATATGTGTTTCGGTCATGCACTTTGTGCAATCTATAGAGACTTTTGGGGTCTAGTGCAAGGTCATATGATCTAATTACATCTTTATCTTTCTAAAGAAGTCAAAAAGTAATCTATTGCTCCTCTTTGTAGCTCTACCGATGTATATTGATTGTTTAATAGTGTTTGTAATGAATCAAACAAGCAGTCTCCTACATTGTACTTAAATGTACCTACTCTACATAGTCCATTTTCTTGTAGTACATTGTCTATATTACAGACTCGTGAGCACTTTGCATATTCATATCTATCAACGTCTATTATTTACAAACTTTGATATCTTGTTTCTATTCATAAAGCATATAGAATTGGATTGTTGGAAATTCTAGTAAGCCTTAATATGCATATATGTTGAACCTTATGTAGTATGCATGTAAACGAAGGGCAAGAATTTTTTTCTTTTGTATATACGTTAATTTTTTCACTACAAACAAAGAAGCAACAGTGTTCTAAGATGTTGACCTTATATCCCCTTGTTTAACAATCAACTATAATTGCAACAATGCAGATTTTTGTCTCATGCTCAAATTGTAACCTACGAGTCCTATTAGAGGGAAAAATGAAACAAATGAGCATACTCGATGACATGTTATATGTAACCCATAAACATAAAGCAATTAATACTCAATCAATACTACAATTAATAAGAAATGTATTGTAAGAGTGAACATTATATTTAATAACAGATAACAAAGTCTTTCTAGGTTTTAACAATTGACTGGAAAAATCTTGTTTATTGGATTTGGAGAGACAAAGAAAACCTAATCAACTATGAACTGAATCTTTCATGTTTGAATTGTATCATTGATTTCTTTTACTATTGTGTAAAGTGCATGTGCTACTCTTCTTTGTGCAAGCAAATGACTGAAATTCTAATATGTTTACAGTATTCAAAAGTACAAACAAAACAATAAACTCGACCTAGTGGTATGTATCAATCTCAATACCATATAATCTGTTAAGAGTGAACAAGTGTATATAGAAATGCTTCTTCATGTCTTGCTTGACTAAGTGCATAAATAATGACAATGGAAAAATTATTACAGGTGAACGCATGATATTACAGAGTGGAGACAAGTTTGTCGTTTGATTAATTCCCAAGAATATGATCTACAAATTCTGTAAAGGATGTTGAAGCAGACATAAATGTTCTATTGTTTACAAGACAAAGAACATTTGCAAAAGAAAAATTGCTTTAGGACAAATGTGAATAGTTTAATAATGCAACAACTAACAACAAAATGGACAAATTAAATGTCATATTGCAATGGTTTCATTTGCAACTAAAAGACAATAAGGAGTTTATCTCTTTTTCTATTGCTTGACGTACACCTTTAATTCATTTTTTTCAAAGTAAATCGATAGAATAGGAAGGCACTATTATTGATGCAAAAAATACATGTTAAATGCATTATGTGTTGTCCATAAGCATTAAACATAGAAATAAATGATAAAATTTGTAAAAAAATAGACCAGCATAATATTTTTTCACGAACATCAAGGCATTAAATACAGCCTTTGCAAACTTTGCTAATAGGCTGATAGCCATTGGAGCACTAAATACATAGTCAATGGATCAAATGCTTACACAGTTTAAATCAAGTTGACCAATGTTTTTAGTTTTAATGCTTATTGATTTAGCCACAAAAAACTATGCTATTTGTGAAAGGCGTTCAAAGAAAACTATATAGCCTTTGCACAATTGTAGAGCTTGAAAGACTTATGAAACATGCAACAAGAGAATATAGACCTAAAAACACACAAGTTTTTGCACTTATTTTGAATCACCAGTCATGTTGTTTAATGCATTAAACATGTTTGCATTCGGTGAATATATAATTGCAAAATATATGATGTTCTTCTATTTTCGTAAATTACTTTAACAAAAATGAATAGTGGACATGCTCCAACGAATAGAAAAAAAAATAACTATTGCAAATGATGCATTTGTTTTTGTATTAGTCGCTTGGCCAATGAGATTTTTTTGTTTAAAACATTTTTGTCTTTTTCATATAGTCGGGATTTAAGCACATGTTTTTTGCATTGCAAAATTACAGTTTATCTCTTTCTCTATTGGTTTGAGTACGTTGATTTTTCATTTTTCTTTAAGTAAAATAGGCAAACAGGGGAACTTTATATATGGTGGGTAATATTATATATTGTGACAAATATTTAATCGGGCAACTTACTTTTAAGCTTTCCTAGCGACTGGTATGTCTATGTGTTTGTGACACTTGATAACCAGTAATATTGATTATTGTTACAAAAGCCAATAAGGCAACTGGGAAAGTATATGGCATATGTTGTGAGCAGAGTCTTGTTGACCATGGACACATTCAATGCATTAATTATGTGTTTACTATGTGGATGGCCAGTAGCCTATCAGAAAAGCATGCAAAAAATTTATTTGATATTTGAATCTTTGCAAAAATTTATGATGCTGATCCATTCTTTTTGCAAATTTTATCATTGTCTATGTGGTTCATGGTTCACAATTGCAACTGTTACTTTTTGTTGAAAGGCAGGCTTACATTTGCATGTGTTGAATTTTCTTTTGAAATAGTTTCTTATTGTGTTAGTTGGAATAGGTCTGTTATTCATTTTTGTTTAGATAAATTAGCAAACTAAGCATACAATATATGGTGCTAAAAATATTTAATCATAAACCAATGCATAAATGTTTAATCCAATAAATGAAATTTATGTGAGCAATTTTTAAGAAGTGATGAGTACACAAGCATTAACTACAAAGTTTATTCATGAAATCTCAAGTAATTGTTGCTTTTAATTTGTGCTAAATGGACAAGCCATTCAGTAGTTCAAAGACAAAAATTCACAGCTCAAATCACAAAAGCTTTTCAACAAACAATAAGCAAAAACCAGCACTTGTCTCATATTCCATGAATTAATTATGCATAGTCTGATTCTATTCGTGCTAGTTATTTAACACGTATCATGAGTTTTCATTTAGTGCATTAAACATGCATTCTCTATTTCAGTATTCAGTAGCATGCCGGAAAAACTCACACAATATGCATCCCTTGATTAAATTTTTGCCATAGTATATAATGTCACCCTATCTTCACAATTTGGTTAAAGGAAAATGAAAAATAGACGTACTGAAACTAATAGAAAATTAGAGAAACCATGATTTCCAAGTATGCCTAACATTTCATGAATTAACTATATGTACATTGCATGTTGTAGTAGGTCAACTTTGCAATTGTATGACATGTGTTGGATATGGAACACTTATCTATCAATGTATAGCTATTGCATTAAATGCTATTATGTCTACTACTCAATCTTGTTTAAGTAAATTCAGAGAATACAACATTATATATTTTTTCAAATTTTGTGGGTTCACATGCAGTATGTATTTATTTCTCAATTTTTTTATTTGTAATTCTAATATTTTCTTGCCCAATCAAATTTAATTCTCTTTCCCTAGCCCTACTATACATTTTTGTATAACTCATTTAGGAGAATAGGATACTATATATTTTGGCAAACATTTAATCATTGAATGCAAATTGCATAATATTTGTCAATTCACTGTTTGGAACTACAGTAGCAAGTGTGTCATTAATGTATTAGGTCTATCATTAGTATTCATTTAAGAAAGATAGAAAAATAGCAAAGCAATGATCACAATTATGCATATTTCTGATTGCAAAAGTAACGTGCTTTAGAGCAAAAAATAGTTTCATGTTTATGAATTGAATAGCATGTCATATAATATGCCCATTTGTTTCTTTGGAAAGTCAAATTCTTGAACCAACATTCTCCTTTATTATTCACAGGTCTTCCAATTCATAATTGTGACACACATTGGAATAATTAAATTTCATTGCAAACAAAGTAGGAGCATGATACAAGAATCTAACCTTGCATATTGTTATTGAAGAACCAAGTCTAATAGCAGCAATATAGATCTTTGTCCTACATTTCAATTGCAAATGATGGTTCCTGTCACAGGTACAATTCAGAAAGATAAGCACATTGCACGACATAGAACATGCCATTGATAAACATGCAATAGGGAAGCAGACAATAAATTTCACTAAATATTCAAGAATTAAATCTAAGTTGTATGAGCTTTGGCACTCAATTACTTATTTGCATTTGTAATATTCACTTGCTTAAACAAACTTGCTTGTATTGCATTTAAGAACCATGATTTATCTATTTTTCTTTTGGTTGTAGCACGTATGCTATCCATGTTTGATTAAGTAAATTAGGAAAGTAGAACATTGTATATGCTAACAAATATTTAATCACTAATGCAAATTGTGCTAACTTTGCCAATGGACTCTTTGACACTCTAGAAATCAATGCATCATTAGCACACTACATATATTATTGGTTTTCATTTCAAAAAATTATGACATCAGAAGAAAATCATAGTTCTTCATAAATATTTAACCAATGGACTCCATATTCCATGGCTACAATTATGCATATCCTTGTTTGTAAAAGCAACATGGTCATCAAGGGAATATAGTTTCATGTTTATGAATTACATAAGATGACACTAACTCTACCCATGTGTCTATTCCACAAATCAGGTTCTTGAATAAGCATTGTCCTTTACTATTCACAACTCTCCAAATAGATAATGCTTACATGCATTGCAAGGCTTAAATTTGATTGCAAAGAGAGCAGGAGAATGATACAAGAATATGACCTTGGAGCATGTTGTTTGAAGACCAGGTCCGCCCACAACAATATGAGTCTTTCATCCCGAATTTGATTGCAACCAATGGTCCCTGTTACAGATACAATTTAGACCAATGAGCATAGTCCATCACATATAACATGCTATCCATAAACATCAAACAAACAAGCACATAATAAATTTTTCCTTTAAGCATTAAATCGAATATGTATGAACTTTCATGCACAAAATGCAGTCAATGCAATTGACACATAATACTTGCAAATGAATCAAATCCTATGATCTAGATACACATGATTTTTTTTCTATATATAGTTCTTCAGTTCTTAGTTTTTCCACTTGCATTTCTAATATTTACTTGGCCAATCTAATTTAATTTTTTTCAGCATGATTACTCTTCATATTAGCGTATGGAAATTAGCAAAACATGTGAACATTATATAGTTGGGAGTGAAAAACACATTTTTTGGATCACCCGTGTTGAAGTAGATGTATGTGCAGCATGTTATGCACATAATCATAATGTCAAAAATCTGAGGCACATACATCAAAACACTCTTGCTCTCCAATGCAAGCAGTCAAAAATGCTATAAAAATCATGGCAAACACCATGACTTGTAACTTCTTGACAAATGTTAGGAATATTAAAGTCATGACAAATGCTACGAATTTTATAGCATTTCCCTACATTCTCTGCATACCAAAATAGCTCCTCTTTTTCCTCTTCCTTGCAATCTTAGAAGCAATACATGTTTCAAAAAATTTAACCAATGAACTGCACATCCCATGATTACAATTACATAGATTTTTGTCTGCAAAAGCAACATGTTCATCAGGGAAAAATAGTTTCATGTTTATGAATTACATGGCATGTCATTTACTATGTACATGTGTCTATCTGTAAAGCTAGATTCTCAAGAGAATTAGATTTCATTGCAAACAAAGCAAGAGAAAGATACAAGACTCTGACCTTGCAGCTTGTTGTTCAAGAACCAAGTCTATTTGTAGCAATATAAATCTTTGTCACCCACTTTGGTTACAACCAATGGTCCCTGTTATAGTTAAAAAATACACAGATGAGCATAGTTCATGACATAGAATATGTTATCCATAAACATGAAACATAAAAGCACACAATAAATTTTGGCAAAAAATTTAAAATTAAATGCAATATGTGAAAGCTTTTTCACACAAAATGTAATTGATGCAACTGATACATAACACTTGCAGACAAATAAAATTCTATAATCTAGACACTTCTCATTTTATATCCATTAAATGCAAAATTTCCAAGATGTATTTGAAGGCTGGAAAGTATGCAAGTAGCAAATGCATACTTAATTCTTGTTTGTTTATTGCTTGTTCAAAAGGTTGTATGTTTTTAGATCTCCATGTTATTTGTTCGTATGTGAAACTTTTTAACCAAAGCTATTGCTTGTTGTTACAAGGTCCGAGGAAACAAAAGCATGTAGTCCATGACTTTACTATTGCATCCATTGCATTTTCTTTTCAGTTAGTCTCTTGGCCAATGACATCGTGTTGTTTAAAATATTTTTGTCCTTTCCCTGTATTCGAGATTTATGCTCATATTTTTTGTGCTTGAAAATTATAGTTTATTCATTTTCGTTTAACTAAATTAGTAAAATAAGGGGACATTATATATTTTGGAAAATATTTGATCATGAAGCAGTAAATACGTGTTTAATCCATTACATGCAAATTGCATGACATGTGTTGGAGAGCTGATGGGTACTAATCCGTGAAATATTATGCGAGTGTTGGGTTTTATTTCTGCTAAGTATTCTTTGTAACAGTGAGAAATACATCTAGTTATCAAGTATACTAAATTGAAAAACTAACCAATCATCAATAGGATATTGTTCCTATGCATATGCTTTTGTGTTCCACGTCTACCGATAACATATTATCCTCCGCAATTTGCATTTAGTAGACTGTTGCTTCTTATCTATGAGCCATATTGTTTAATGCATGAAACATGCATTGACTACTTCAACATCTGCTATCTTGTTGTGAAAGGTGGCATAATTTGCATATGGGAATTGAATATTTGCAAAATATATAATATGTTCTTATTTTTGTAATTTCCTTTAACAGGTAAAAATAATATGACTACATGAAGCAATAAAGAGACATAATAAATATTTATTATCACTCAATTGCAAATGAGACTCTTGCAATTGTAACCTGCTTGTTGGCTTCAATTGTTTCATGTCCTTTGTTATCCAATGTACCTATTTGTACAATTGGACCTTATAACAGTGAATTATATTTCTAGTCACAGTAGAACAGAAGTAGTTATCAGCCTATTAGCTACATTTGTAGGATTTCTATTTAATGTCTGAATGTTTCAGAACATCTATCTTGCAAAATTTGCATTTAATATACTATTTTTTATGATGCAATGGTTATTCCATTTAGTGTATTAAACATGCATTGATTGCTTCTATAACCAGTACCTTGTTGCTAAGGGTGGCATAATTTGCATGCAATAATTGACTATTTGCAAAAAATATAATGGGTTCCTAATCTACTGATTTGCTTTAACAAAAATGAATGATACACAACCTTTGTTAATGTATCAAATTGTATAATATAAACATTTCTACTTTTATTAGCTCCTACTGAATGGCAGGTTTACTATTGCATCAATTGCACTTGCTTTTTAAATAGTCAGTTTGACACTCAAACTGTACTATTTAAAATATTTTTGCCTTTTTGCTATAGTCGGGATTTAAGGACAACAAGCAATACCTATACTTATCAAGTATCATAAAGACACAGTGAACCCATTCATTTGTACTTGAATTTTATAGAGTAACAAACATGCAAAAGGCTAAAGTATCTGCAAGCTTGCCAATGAATGATAAATAAATGATAATAAACAAAAACAAAATCCAGCACTCGCCTAACATTTCATGGGTTAAACGATAATAAACAAAAACAAAACCCATCACTCGCCTAACATTTCATGAATTAACTATACGTTCATTGCATGTTGGAGTAGGTCAACTTTGCAATTATATAATATGCATTGGATATGGGACTCTTGTCTATCAATCTACAGATATTGCAATGAATGCTACTATGTCTATTGTTCAATTTTTTTTAAGTAAACTAGGAAAATAAGACATTATATATTTTTGCAAGTATTTAATTGCTAAATGCAAATTTGGCAACTTTTTTCAGAGGGCTTTTCGCAAATACTTAAGCAATCAATTGCATATCTGGTGATTGTAATTATGCATATTCTTGATTGAAAAAGTAACATGTTTTTGTGCAGCTGAAGAGAAAGGAAAAGATCTATGTAACTGCAAATATAGTTAATTATTGAACAAGGAAATGGAAGATCATATTCTTTTATCATTCTTTCCCTTTGTTTACAATAAATTCAATGAACAATAAATAAAATTAGTGTGTTCATTGCCCCCATTGTCAATAAGAACTTACTTATAGCATATGTAATTACTATACCCACTTGGCCTGTTAGCCCTTGTAACAATAAGCAATAAACTAAATATTTCTATAATGAAATTTTATAATCAAATTCTATAATCTAAACATTGCATGGAAGGCGTCACTGTAATATTAGCAATAGGGACCAATGCCAATGTCTCATAGTCTATTATTACCAGATAAAGCAATAATATTTTAGATCTTTGACCTAGGTATTCTTCCTTCTACAAGCATACAGTGCATTTACTCTGAATTCATTTCTTAGATAGACATTGCCCTGCTACAAAAATGAATAATAGGCCTAGTGTATATAATTTTCAAACACAAAAAAATATGTCCTTAAATCCCAACTCTAGGAAAAAGTCTAGAATATTTTGAACACTTCAATTTCATTGACCAAGCAACTATTTCAAAAGCAAATTCAGAAAATGCAATAGTAAACAAGTTGTCTGCATTCATTATGTTCTTTTATAAAGTGGATATTATTGCTTGTTGACTTATCCACACAAACTAGGCAACTAGTAAAACAGCTCAAACAGAACTCAATCAAGTATCAATCTAATGTTTCACGTCCTAGATATATTATCTAATTTCTCTCTCTATTGCATATAGTAGCTTTGTCATTCCTCTTTGTATAGGCAAATAAGCGAAATAGAAACTAAGTATAGGTCAACTAAGTATGACGAATTAAAATGCAATATATGCAATAGCAAGTTTTACTTTAAAAATATGCATGTTTTGTATTACTAATACAATGCATACTGAAAAATTGCAACACCGGAATTTAATCCATTTAAATTGAAACATAAGGAAATAAAGTATTGCTTGGCATACAAAGGGAAAACATGTCATCTAGAAAAAAAAAATAGCAAAAAAAATTAAGTGACAAAACATGAGATATAGTAATATAGACAAAAGAGCCAGTAACAAAAGCATAACAAAAAAGAGAAAATCAAATCACAGCAAATATTTAATGTCTACATGCAAATTGTACCAATACATACTGAAGCGAAAGAGAACAATGCCATGGATTTTTGTAAACATTCGATCATTAAATCTAATTTTTACAGGCTTTTTTATTAAGTTGGTTCCCATCAAAGCAATCAAGCCATAGTTAATGTATTTTTTTGATGTGTTTTTTAGGCACTTATCAACACAGGCAATGCATAGGTGCATCACCTCTCTTGAAAGGAAATATCCAACAAGTTGCTGAAAATTACCCCAAGGTCTCTCGGGTGTCAGGTCATGACTTGCATGGGATACCTCGATTGATTTCATTGTGATTTTGCTGATAATCATAGGGCAGACTTACATGAGTTAAGCTGGAAAGGGGATCAAATCTACAAACTGAGTTTTAAGATGGAAGAGTTGTTGTGTGTTCACTGCAGGTTCAAACAACAATCTTGAACTCCATTTTATCATTGAATTTAGCTTTACAATGTGCAATGAACCTTACCATAGGTTATTTATTAAAAAAAAAGGAAAAGAGCAGGGAAGAGAGCAAGTTCCCGGACCTAAAACTACCAATGAATAGTGATCATGGAGGCTTACACTAGGGACAGTTTCCTTAAAATACAATTTCGCTTAACCAGAAATTTCACAGTATCATGAAGCCTATGTTATCTTCTAAGGACTGCAGATGTTTTTATCGTTCATTCACCACACATATGCATGAACAAAGATAAAGTTTTAAAGGAAGATTTAAAATCAAAGTCTAGACTAACTTTGTACAACCATCTACCAACAGCAAATGACCAAAAGTATGGACAAGGAAAGCATCAACACAACATAAATCTCCACAATCAAGAATAGCATTACTAAATCTACCAAAGTTGACTGAAAGGAAACTAGAACAACAAAAATAAAACTAACTAAATCTTTAACTTATGAGAGAATAATCATGAAACATGAGAAGAAATCTAGAAATGCACCAAGATCAATGTATTTCTATTGCAATTTCTACAACATGTCTTTACAACAACTCAACTCTCTCCAAATGAGAGGAGGAGACCCCTATTTGTAGTTTTCAAAAAGAAAAATTAGTGGCCAAGGTTTAATCTTATTGTGTGGCCAAGATCCACTTTACACTAGGGTTTCACCTACCCCCAAACATTTTACAATTTTAAATTACACTTTGTCCATATCCCTATTTTGTCTTCTAGTGGCAGCACTGTAACATTTTCATCTTTTTGTTGATTGCTCTTTGCTGCAGCTACTCCTTTAGAAATTCTTCATCAATAGTAGGGTTGCCTTCTTGCTTCTTTGAAGCTGCATACTCCATGAACCTCAAGATCACCGGCTGAAACTTGTCAACCTCAATGATGTCGGATCTCAACACCTCGTAGATCCATTCTTTGGAGTTGTTAACGAGTTTTTCCCAGTCCTCCTCATATTTAGCAACGTGGTCTCTGAATAGTTTGGATTGGGTGAAAACTTGGGAAGCAAAGCTTATAAAATCTACAATCTCGGCTGACATCCCATCTTCCATCCTCTTTTGAAAGTGAGGCTTTATACTTTCTGGATTGATCTTGGCAGTGGGCACTTCATAGCCCGTCATTAGATTCAAGTACCGGAAGCAATCTTCCCTGGCTTCCTTGGCCCATTCAACATCCGGAGTTACTCGCTCAATCATCTGTTCCAGCCTTTCTTTCCAATGATCGAAGTCTCATTTCCACACATCCATCAACCAATGGTCATCGTCCTTGAAGGCAAATTCCTTCTCCCAAATCTCACTTGGCAACTTGAGGATAGCCTCAATTTTTGGGTAAGTAGCCCCATACTTCTTAGGAAACTCAATGCAAATTCACCTCGTACCTTCAAGAGAGTTTGTTCTTCCAAGAACTTGTTCATTGTTCGAACAACTAGATTGATACTTTTATTCCCAATATCCAAGACCTGTCGGAACCAGTTTTTCGTAGTATTGTCCAAGTTCTTTCTCTTTTCCAACTTGTTAATCTGCTCTTTTGACAGCAACTACGACGGGGCCGAGGATGTGGTGGATTGTTCTTCCATGGATGACCATTGTTGGATATAAGTTGTCAAATCAGCCACCTGTTCCTTAAGCTCCTCCTTCAAAACTTTATCCTACTGAATGAGGTGCACCACTATGGCGATTGATTCCTAGAGATAGTCAACCTTCTGCTCTCTAGTGGCCACTCCCAAGTCGATGGTGGAAATGTTGTAGCTTATTCCTTGTTCTCCAACCACCAGTGTGGCTATTTGCACTACTCTGGATCCAAAGGCATCCATCGTTACTTTTGATCTAATTCTAGGATTTTTCTCCTTCTTGGTACCAATCTGAGCTCTAGCCAATATTGCCTCCAATCTTTCCTTTGGGTCCTTGGGAGTGGGAGCCCTATTTTCTAGCTGTCTCTCCAACCAATTAGGCATTGAAGACCTTCCCCTAGGCGACTCTTGTTGATCTTCTTTTTCTTCCTCTCTGACTTCAATTTCCTTTTCAATGAGGGCCTCTCACCCTGTACTTGTATCCTCTTTCTCCTCATCGGAGTCTTGTAAGAACATTATATGCTTGATGGGAGATTTGGTGGGAATTTATTCGTCAGGATGGTCCTCTCCCTCAGCATCATTTTCTTCCTTATCCTGATCATGCCTAGGTTCCTCGGGCCTATACTCTTGTCTATCTTCATGAAAGGATGTCACTTCACTAGGTTCAGGGGCATGGTCATGCCCCTCCACTGGAGACCTATCACCATTTGTCTCTAGAGCAACAACTCCTTCTTCAGCTATAGGTTGTCTTCCAGCCTCTTTGTCTTCAATCTCCTTGAGTTGTTTAGACCATTCGGCATCAAGCTCCGAGTCAGTTGTTTCTTGAATTATTTTT
>CM021101.1:195229303-195254574 GCA_007115665.2 Sequoiadendron giganteum | reverse complement strand
GTTAGTTGAGTGGTGGGTTTTGTTTCTGGTTATTATCGTTTGACTCATGAAAAGCCTGTGGGTTTTTTTATCCTTTTGCATGTCCGCCCTCATAGCCTACAAGACCTTGCTCAAAGCATATGTAATTTAATTTGTCCACTTGCCCCGTTAGCCCTTCTAACAACAACCAATACTTCTAGTTATCAAGTATCGTAAACAAACAACCAATCCATTCACGACCACTACACTTTTACAAAATAGCAAACATGCAAAAGCGTAACCAAAAGTTAAAAAACCCACAAGATTTTCAACAAATGATAAACAAGTGATAATGAGCACAAACAAAACCCAATAGTCGCCTAAGTTTCTATGAATTAACTATGCATTCACTACTTCCATACCCACTAGCTCTCCAACACACCTTGCACAATTTGCATCCAATGGACTAAATATGCGTTCACTGCTTTAGAACCCATTAATCAAAATATGTCCTTAAATGTCAACTATAGGGAAAAGACAACATTACTTTAAATAATGCAATTTATCTAACATAGCAACCAATTCAAAAGAAAATTCAACAATTTCAGCCCCTCTAACAATAAGAACATAGAAAGCTAAAAATAGACAAGCTCTTCAACAAGCAATAAATAAACAAAAAAGAAATTTAAGAACAACAAGCAACTATTTGAAAAGTAAATTCAACAAATGCAACTGTAAAACTTCCTATCAACACAACTACCAATTGCAATAATAACCTTCTTTTCAACGACAAAAGTTTCATGTTTATGAATCACATGACATGCCATCCACTATGCTCATCTGTCTATTTAGTAAGTCAGATTCTTGAACCAAGCTTCTCCTTTATCGTTCACAACTCTTCCAAAGCATAAATTTTATGCACATTGGAAGACTTAAAATTTATTGGAAACAAAGGGGAAGAATGATACAAGAATCTGACCTTCCAGTCCCTCATTCAATATCCAAGTTTATTTGTGCTTATATACAACTCTGCCTCCAACTCCAATTGCAATTAATCATTCATGTTATAGGGAAAAATTAAACAAATGACCACAAACCATGAGAAATAATATGCTATTCATAAACCTCAACTAGACAAACAATGATTTTACTATAGGAAAATAGACCAACCTGATAAATATTTCCAAGCATCTCACGTTAGCCCTTGTAACAGCAACCAAGCATCATAAACACATAATCAACACATTTATTGTCCCCACGGTCCACAAGATAATGTACCCACTTGGCCCATTAGCCCTTGTAACAACAACCAATACTTCTAGTTAACAAGTATCTTAAACACACAACAAATCCATTGATAGACACTACAATTCTACATAGTAACGAACAAGGAAAACCGTAACCAAGAACTAAAAAACCCACAAGCTTTTCAACAAACGATAAAAAAATGATAATAAATTTCACAAAAAAATAGACCAAGCTAAAAACACACAAGCTTTTTAACAAACAAGAACAAGCACAAATAAAACCTAGCTCTCGCCTCACATTTCATGAATTAACTATGTACTCATTGCTTCTACACCTACCAACCCTCCAACAAATCTCGCACATCTTGCTTTATGAGGCTTCCACATACTGTACTAACTATTCAAGCAATAAAGACATAATTAACACATTCACTGCCCCCACAGTCAACAAGAACTTTCTCAAAGCACATATAATTTAATGTACCCACTTCCCCCACTAGCCCTTCTAATAAAAAGAAATACTTCTACTTATCAAGTATCATAAACACACAGTGAAGCTATTGATAGCCACTGCACTTTTACAGAATAACGAACATGCAAAACCACAACCAATAGCTAGAAAACCCACAGGGGTTCAAAAAACCACAACCAATAGCTAAAAAAACCCACATGCTTTTCAATGAACGATAAACAAATGACAATAAATATTGTAAAAAAATACACCAACATCATAAATTTTACTAAGCATTCCCCGATAACCCTTGCAACACCAACCAAGCATCATAAACACAGAAAAAAGCCACTCACGAATAGTATATTGCCACATAATAACAAACATCAAAGAATGGAACTAAGCAAAACTAAAACCTAGCTCTCACCTCACATTTCATGAATTAACTATGCATTTACTGCTTCTCTACCCATCAGCCCTCAAACACATCTTGCACATTCTTCTTTTCGAGCTCCCCTAAATGTCTGCTAGCAACTCAAGCAAAAACACATAATTAACACATTCTTTGCCTCCACAGTCCAACAGACCTTGCTCAAAGCACACATAATTTAATGTACCCACTTGTCCCGTTATCCCTTCTAACAACAAGCAATTCTTCTAGCTATCAAGTATCATAAACACACAACAAATCCATTCATGACCACTGCACTATTACATAATAACAAACATGCAAAATTGCAACCAACAACTAGAAAGCCCACAAACTTTTCAGCGAACAATAAGCAAACGATAATAAACGCAAACAAAACCCAGCACTCGCCTAAGATTTCAAGTATAAAAACAAACAGACGACCCACTCACTAGTTGCACACTGTTCCTTTAGCTCCTCCCTCGTTCAAGCACTGCATAGAATCACTAGCATCAAAAATGACAACACAAGCTTCTCAACAAATAATAAACAAAAAATAAGCAAAAAATAAGCACTTGCCTCATAATTCATGGATTAACTATGCATCATTTTCTTGTGTATGCACTAGTTGTCCAACACATATCGCAAAGTTTGCATTTAATGCATTAAACATGCATTCACTGCTTTAGCACACACCAACCCCCCACCAAAACTCGCGCTATATGCATGCCCCAAAAAAATATTTGCCACAATATATAATGTTTCAAAAGTCCCCATATTTCCCTAATTTACTAAATGGAAAATGAAAAATCGCCCTACTCAAACCAATAGAAAAAGAGAAATTGTATTTTTCTAGCTCAAATAATTTGAGTGAAAATCTTGACTATAGGAAAATGACAAAAGAATTTTAAACAACATGATCTCATTGGCCAAGCATCTAATTAAAAATCAAATGCAACGATTGCAATAGTAAACTTGCCTATCGAAAATAACTAATAAGGGGGATAATTGAATCAACACGGATTACAACATTTAGCATTTAAATGGTAAGCTGATATTTACAACATCATATATTTTTTTTAAATAATGGCATAATCTTAATAATCACAAATTATCTAAGTCTTCATACATTATTTGACGCAACCCCATATATACAAAATTAGGACCTGGAGAGATATCAAGAAGATGGGATTTCTTTCAAAGGTTTTGACTATTGAAAACGGAGCGTTTCAAACCAAGGATAGAAATGAAGTTGAAAAATAAATAAATATATCTTTCCAAAGAACTAGTTTCAGGTATATTATATGGTCTGATTGATGGTGATAGTGGAAGAAAGAAGTTGATAATGTATGTCTACAAATGAAACATTACACATCAAACATTTTGTTCTCCTTATTGTTGCACATTTGAAATGTCCTTTACTCCAGCATTTCTATAGGAAATTACAAGGGCTTTACAAAATGACATAATATATAAAAAAAAAATTATATTATAGGGTGTCACCACAATCCAATCCAATGGCCCAATAGTTTGTATCTTGGGTACTTGAGGCGAGCTGGGGCAAGACGAGTCCCCTGTGGGTGAGATCCCCCACCCGAAAAAATTCCCACCTCTTAAACCCAAGAATGGAGCCGAACCCAAGACCAATGGGGAGAAAACCCACTGCCCAAGCACACTCAACATAAAGCTTCAATTTCATCTCGTCTCCTTCTATCCATCCTCCCAATTCATTTGATTCTCTTACAAGTAGAGAATAAAAGGAAAAAAAATAAAATGTCAGCTCAAAATTTAGTTCTTAGATAAATGGAAGATGAAAGGAACATAACTACCTATTTTTAAATAGATGGTAGACACTAAAAACTAGTAATTCTTTTCTAAGATATACCACACAATAAAAACACAACAAATATGGTTATCTAAACTATGGAAAAGCATAGTCAACATTAGAGACAGGCTAGAGATGGAACATACAAATGTTGCTACTTGTATATTTTATTGTATAACATTTTTTTTTTGTATCGGTATTTTTGTGATTTAAATGTTAGTTTAGATAATATAAAAGATCTAATGCTTTCATAGACCAAATATTGATAAGAAAGGCATTTGAAGATAATCATGTAAATTATTTTATAATCAATGTTTCAGACCACTCAAGTGGTCCATCCACATGAAAGATTGATTTGATAATGACCGTGAACTAAGAGCTCCTTACATAGATAACTCTTGTCAGCTACATGATACCACAAAAGACACACACTAGAAAATGTTAATACAACTCAAGAGGCAAATTGACTAGGATTAGTATACAAGACTATAGTGCCTTCTCTATTTCTAGGGGATACTTCCCTCTTTTGTTTGTGGAAAATTCATGATGATGGAATATACAACTTCATGCACATATTTACAAAGAATTTGCAAAAAAATGTAGCATTCACTAACATGCAAATTTAAAGGTAATGACTAGATAAAATAGAAACTTAGACTCACAAAAAATCTCATTCTTGTTTGCTTAACTAGCATGCGTAAAAGGGTTTGTGACACTTAAAATTATCCTGATCAATATCATGCATTTGATTTAATTTACTAACATTTTCATCCTGATTTGACCACTTTCATCTATTTAATTAAATAGTCCTAATTGTTTAATTAGATTCATCATTTTCTTTTATTAGTCAGATAATCAATAATCTCCATTAATTCACATTTTTATACTAATTTTCATTCTATTTGATTAAATAATGCAAATTATTTAGTTAAATCCCTTAATTCTTCTCAGTTGATTAAATAATTCAAATTATTTAATTAATTGCCATTTCTCCTTATTTGATTAAATGATTTATTTAATTGTTCAATTAAATCCCTGAATTTTATCATCTTGCACAATTAAATAATGTTTTAATTATTTAATTGGCTAATTTCTCTATTTCTTCCAATAATTGAGAGAATATTCTCAAGAATATTCCTCTAATTCAAATTCAAATATTTCCCTCCAAATGGATATATCTTGCATATTCCTCCTAAAAACATGGAAAAGTCAATGTCTCAAGCAATTTGAGACCTTGAGTAAACTTATCAATCCATGTCAATATTCAATCTCCTCCATGGATTTGATCCTTGATCCATGTCATTCCCTCTCATCCATATCTATCCATTGATTAACCAAATTGATCATTCTCATTGGTCAACTAAAAATCCTATAAATAGCCCTCATTTTGTGAGTAATTCATCCACAAATCATTTGAGCAACCTTATGTTGTATTTTATATCCATTTTTATCAATTGAGAGCAATTGAGAGTAACTTTGTGGTTCAACCTCCATTATCACTCATCATCAAAGCTTTGCATCAATGGGGTTAGGAAAGATTTGATCCTTCCACATCAAATCAGCACTAATCCCCCAATTGGATGAGGTTTTCTTGCTTAATTAGGTTTCATTTTATCAATTTGAATGTTATTTCATCTTTCATGGATTCTTAATTAGCTTTGCAAGAATTTCATTGTGAATATGAGTTAATTAGGCTAAATGATTGTTTTATTTACTTAATTCAATTGTATTTGATCTAAATGATATTCATGTTCATAGTTGCAGGGGTAGTGGATGTTGCTTTCTTCTTTACACCAATTGTAGGCTTTGTTCCAAAGACTTTAGGAACTACCAAAGAGGGGGTAGAGGTCCTACCTATCCTTCTAATGCTAGGAGCACCTTCCAGAGAACTAGATATGCCTTTGGATTTATCTGCAAGACTCTTTGATATACCCATCATTTCCTCAACTTGTGCCTTCATCTTCTCAACATTTTTCTTGATCTCCTTTTGCTTTTGCTCCATATGTACTATACTAGATTTGTATTCATATGTGCCATATATTCCTTCTATATGATCTCTAGGCATACTCAACATATATGTTCTACCAAACCGATAATAACATCCTTTGCTACCTCAATCCCATTTCAGGAATCCACACTATCCTCGGTTCAACAGCTTCCATAATGCAAAAATCTTTATGGACCATGAAGATAATATCATTTTTCTACTTCTCAACAACACTTTTGGGAGTCCTTTCTCTTGCTTGCATGTTTTCTTGAAAAAGTTTTAAAGAAATGCCACAAAGCATACTTTTGAGTATCTACAGCACCCAACCTTCTCAAGTGGTCTCTGATTTGTATAGCAACTAGAATATCACTCAACCACACAATGTTCTTTGTACCGGGAACTTATATAACAAAGAAAAATAATAAGCATATAATCAGGGCACCATACTAGAAGGGGTACTAGGACTCTTTAGTCTTCTAAATATTTTTCAATAATTGTTGTCTCAATAATTTACACAAGTCTACATCCATGTCTTTCTTCACCATCTCATAGGCAGTGTTAATCATGGTGGCAAAAATAGAGTTTTCTTTGTTTGTGAAGAAAATATTATATCCTATCATTATAGACACATACTTTACTATTGGATCTTCTATATCCTTTACTATTAGGGCATGCTTATCAAATTTGCCATTGGTTAACTTCATTACCACTTCATTCTTTATAGATTTGAGAGTCAAAACTGGTCCAGTGGAGCATAACCATGTCACAACCCTAATGGCTTCCTTGTTGATCATGTGTGGTAGGTCTAACCAAGTGAATTTGTCATGAATTCTACTTGAAATTTATCTAACCCATTCATCCACATAACAAAAAATAGGGAAATTGTTCCAAACATCTAATTTATTTTCAACCAAACCCGCATATTCTGGTTTCAATTCAAAATCATCACCGATTAACTTGTCTACCCAAAATTCTCCCAACTTTTCATGATTATACTCATCTAATTTTGCATGAATATAAATCCTCACATCCTCAATATACAATACACCATAAGTAATATGCAAAAAACATGCCTTCTAGATCCGTCACCATAGATTTATCGGGGTGTTTCTTAAACATAGGTCTAGGTCGGTCCACAACTTTAACTACTTTATGTGTAAACATTTGGAACAACTTCTGAAATAGGGGATAAGCAAGAAACTGTAAATTCCTTTGAATCCTTGTTGGTGAGGATTTTGTGTGACACTTTAGAAACACTTCACTTCACCTCTGCTATGCTCTTTACTCTTCAATAATTTGATCACAAATGAACTAAATTCATATGTGAAACCACTTATAAACACCTTTTGGATTACCTAAAAGGTATTGATTTTATTGATTCGAAGTTAAGTAAAAAGTTGTCAAACCTTAACTGTATTGTCATAGGCACCTTCAAATACTCCACAAATCTTATAATAGAAGATTTTTCACCAACGATTTCACCAATAGATTGAGCATATCAAATCACACCTTGTATCAATGTGCTAAAGGCATTAGCACCATATCTTTGGTAGTGGCTTAAAGATTTTTTTATTAAAACTCCCCTTAAGCCAAAGCTCTTCATCTAGTTTCTAGAGGAAACATTTGCACCAAGGTCTGGCACAGACTCATTCTCTTCTTTCTTTTTCCAAATCTTGTTCATTTCCTTCTTCATCTCAATTGGATCCATATTCTTTGTTATATTAGCCTTCTTTTGTGAAAGAAAGGGTTTCACATTCTTGCTTCTATAAAACTTTGCTATGTGTCCTGATTTATTGCATTTGGGACATATAAAACCTTTTTGAATAATCTCACTTCTAGCCATTCTAGATCTGCATTCTTTAGCCCTATGCCCAAATCCATTGCAAGTATAACAACATTTATTGAAATATTGAAACATCATGCCATTATTATAACAATTCATCATTGGATTTTTGTATTCACTAGCTCTATGAATAAATCTATTGCATGTAAAGCACTAACCGAAAAATGATTGGACATTTTGATTCATTTTGCTTCTACAATCTATAGCTCTATGTCCAAATGTATCGCAGGAATAACAATAACCATTAAAATATGGGTACCTTTTTGTATTTCGTTGTCTGATAAGAGGCCTTTTGAAATATTTCTTCTAGTTTTGTACCTTTTTTCTATTGTTCTTGTCATTCTTATTTTCAGCAATGTTTGGAGTCTAATTTTCCTTTGAACTCTCTCCTTTCTCAAACCCTAATCCTTCTTTGTTCTTAGAATCCTTCTAATTTTCAATCATATTATCAAGCATTATGGAAAATTTCTTGAATTTATCCTCTTGATTCTTTGCTTTCTCTAGATTTGATCTCAAGGTTACAATCTCTTGTTCAAGCTTTGAACATTCTCTGGATTTTTCTTTCAGTTTAGCATTCAAGCAGTCTTCAACTCTTTTTCCTTCTTCAACTTGTACTTTTAGATTGGTGATAGTCTCATTTGATTACTTAAGCTACTCATTTTTTTCTTTGACTCTTTTTGTAGCCTTCTTGAGTTTCTCTCTCAACTTCTTGATACATTCATCTGCATCATTAAGATCCTTTTTTAGACCTCTATTCTCAGCTTTTGCTTTATCCAAATCATCAAGAGCTAATTTGAGTTCTCCTTCCATGTCAACTTCACAATATTCTTCAGTAAACCCTTCGGGGATTATCTCTTCCATAGGAATAGGATACTTCCTTGTATGCATGTGTTCAACCTCCAAGATCTACATCAACGATAATCCAACTGAAGGAACCAAGCTTTGATACTAATTGTTGAACACCCAGAATACTGAGAGGGAGGCAAATTAGTATTCACTAAAAATAATTTTTATCAACTTTAAACATCCATTCAATGCATCACATTAAACTTGTAGTGATGGAAAGGAACATAAAAAGCATGCATCACATCAAAGAACACAAGAACACCAGATTTATGTGGAAAACCCAAAAAGGGAAAAACCATGGTGAGAATTAGCTCACAATATATATTTGCAACTAGTTACAATGTTTGATACAAAATGGTAGACTCACTGTCCAAAAGAGAAAGTCTCACTATTGGTGGCTCACTGCTAAAGGGCTCACTACCCAGAATAGAAAGAGATAGAGAAAGGGGTGGGTCACTGCCAAATATGAACTGCTAATTGTTGGAAACTTGCAGCCATTTAAAGACAATTTCCACATAACCCAAAAGATAAATCTATGCAACAAAGTATTCATAATCCACATGCAAAATAGTAGACAACATACCCATGAAAATATGACACAAGATATACCCTGGGAATACCCTCAAAAGGGAAAAAAAACCCAACCTCCAAAAACATCCATCTCTCATGTATTATTCAGCAATAAATATCACAATACATCTTCAGAGTCTTCATGAACACCATTGAAGCAACAAGCCCTCTCCATGCAATCCATTTGAACAAGCATGCAACCACACATCCCATGCCATGCTTCAAATCTCCACAAATTCTAACTAGAGCTAACCTGACAACTAATAAACCTAAACAACTACCCTTGTGGTTGATTTTATAGACACAAGCTCTCACAAAACCACCAAGTGGTATTACACAAAACCATGTGACTAAAACCATGAGATTACAAAACCATGTTCCCACATTTAATATTGGGTACTTTATTTAATTATTTTCCCCAATATTAAATAATTACATTTTTACAACTTTAACTTATGTCCCAATGTTACATACAACATAAAGTGGCCCCAATAATAATTACATTAAATACATTATGTAAGGTGTACAACACACCTTTTCCTAACATTCTCCCACTTTATACATTGCATAAGGGGAACTAGTAACCTCAAAACACGAATCAAATGAACAATCCATATAGCCACATATACCATCATGGAATCAAAATTCTTTGTGTGCTCCATCAAGATACCTGCAACAAGAATCAAAATGACCACCATCCCAAGCATGAATTCTCTCATCCTCCATCATGCCAATGCATAAAGATAAGAAGCCATCCAAAGAGAAGCCACATAATCTGTCACAATAAAGAATAAGTCCTGCATCAACCGATATCCCAAACACATACACTCAATCCAAAGGTATCAATATGCACTAGTAGTTGTCAAGGTACACAAACCCATAGCCGAAATAGCACCCATAGTAAGTGCCAACACATCCAACTATCCATACCTCCAAGGTATACAAAAAATAGTAAACTCATGCTATAAACATATAAACCCATAAACTGCAATCATAAACTCCAAGTGAAAACCTATCAAAGAATGACATACACATCCAAGAGATCCCACTGCATGGATAATGCAAATATGAAAAAGATCAAGGCATACCAAATCTACCAATAGCATCATATAGAAAGTGTAAACAACATCATGCGGTACCAAGGAATCATCGACAATGATATGCAAAACCTGTAAACCAATATTCTATAAGAACAAATCTCACCACAAGTCTCCATAGCTCTCCCAAGTTCTTCACACCCAACAGAGGAAAAAGATAAAGGAAGCTCCATGTCATCACCCAAGAACATAAGTGAAAAAACATGACCACAAGCTAGTGATCACAATAGCTCTAGCCAAACCTCAAACCAATGTAATGTGAAACCAAACATCTAGGAAGATAACCAAGACCAAAGAGAGAAACTTTGCACATCATATACCTATAGAAAATCCTCCTACATACACCTCTAAATGCCAACTGTGCCAAGTATGATCTCCTCCACAATACCCCAAAATAAAAGCCATAACAACACCATCTCCTAAACTCAACATCAATGAAATTAAGAACAATGCATAAGGAGATAAACATGCCAACACTCCTCAAATGAACCCTCCAAAACCATATATCCATAGCTCAAGATCCATATGCATGAGAAGATAAAGAATAAACATAAAGCACCTGAAAGAAACAATGGGCAATACCTCTCAAGTGAAACCGTCGAGTAGTCCAAGAGTGGTAAATGAGAATGCTCCTCCAAGACATCCAAGTCATCATGAATCATCCAAGAAGACTCTCTTCATAGTTCCATGTTGAACTTGCATCCAACCAAGGTGTAGGCTCCTCGGACTTCCTGCTGAAATCTCATCAAGAGTAACCATCTCAACATATGTCTCTAACCATAAGAGAACTCAAGCCTCACCTATGTCTCCAAGTATCCATGAGTACCTGTAACCACCAATCTATGTCAAACTCCAAATGCTTCATAGCACCATCATGAAGTAATCAAGCAAAAGACCAATGTATCCAATACCAAGAGAACCACCAAGATCAATGTCAAACTCCTAATAGCTGAACCAAGAACATAAGCATGACATCATGATCTCACACCTCCTCAAAGAAATATCGTGTGATCCAAAGAATCATAACAAGTACCTCTATCATGCCAAAACTCTAATGTGCATAAACAAGAGTATGCCATGACATAATAACATAACCATCATATCATAACAAGGATCACATATCAGAATAACAAAGCATGACATCTCAACCAAAGACTAAAGAAGTCCTACATGGTAACCAAAGATTTCAACATATCCAAACCACATGAATATAACCATTCTCTAACAATGAAACCAAAGATGCCAAAGAACCATCACTACATAAAAGTAGAATCCAAGAGTCCATCCATGACACCAACAATCACTGTAGAAGATCGTCCACCATCAAATGGTGAATCCACATCACTGCCAACAACTCCCACTGAACTGTGATATCGAGTCACATATGGCATCGTGACAATCATACTCTCCATGAAGATCATGCAAGTCTACACACACAACTGAAATGTCAGTAACATAACAAGTAGAACCAAAATCTCCAAGCTAATAAGATGCCTACAATCGCCAACAAACCGTCATAAACATATCCATCACCACTAATCCATCACTGTGAAAAGCTCCCATTGAAAAGTGTAATCAAGCTATCCATGACATCATGATAACAATCTCCTCATGAAGATCAAGCAAAGGCCCTCACACAATCAAAGAACTCAAATGTAGCAAGAGCTCCCAAAAGGCAAATTAAAACCATGATCCTCATACCAAGAAGATACACCATCACAACCTAAATCAGGATCCAATCCAACACCACCAATAATGCACCTACATAAACCATCATGACATGCCAAAGTCTCTAAAGAACAAGAAACATCCATGAAACCATGGTCACCACCAAATGTATCAACAACTCAACCCAATCGTGTCCACATATTTGCATAACATAGTCAACTAAATAGGTCTCATATCATGACTGTACTTGGTAATACCATTTCACCTCCTCAATATGACAACAAAACCAGTAAACCAAGTGACTAAACTAAGCCACCAAAATTGAACATGCATTAACACTGAAATATTATTGGGCAAAGATAACCCATGTCCAAGTCATAAATGCAACGTGTAAGTATAGACCACCTACAACATTGCACAACTTGTAGATACAACAATGAAATATACAAATCCAACCAAATTGATAACCATGTCAAAAATTAAATAATTTAAGATGTACAACTGAGCATACAATGAATCCAACATCAAATCTCCAAGATCCAACCATCCATAAACTCATAGTATCACCATAGTCAAAGTAACCCATAAATAACTCAGATAAGAAAAATAGAAAATAAACCATGACAAAATAACTTCAAACTTGATCCGTTGTGTAGTGCTCTGAGCAATCTTTCCTTCGACTATTCGAAGTCCAAAATCCAACTCTGTATGCTCAAGATATGCCCTCTCGAAGCTCAAACAAACACTTGACTTACAGCTAGAAAAATACTATCAAAACTATAAAATATTAGAAAATCACTGTCACCACATCATAGAGCATTGAGTCAGCTTTCCAATAATTCCAAGAGGTTGAAAAATGGAGCACCTAGGCGAAAGTTATGCCCCTCAGAAGTGAAACTGTAATTTGAACCCAAGGCAAAAAAAAATTTAGCCACCCTTGGTGGTTGAGTGGCGGCCCGACTCGGGCGGCGCCACCCTCCTAGTGGTAGAGTGGTGGCGGACCCGACCAAAGAATTCAATTCATTTTAATTTCCATTATACAAAAACTGAGGTTAGCCTTTTAAAAAATTACTATGGGCGGATATTAAAAAACAATTTTAAAAATTTTAAAAAGAGATTTTAAACCCCATAAATGGGTGTCGGCGGCAGGCTTGCCTACAAGCCTATCGGCGGTACATGTCATCGGAAGGCCACCTACAGACTTGCAGGTATGGCGGCAATGAGGGGGAGGGACAAGGGTCTGACCCCTCCCCACAAACTTTTATTTATTATTTTTCTATTAAAAAATTTTGGCCCCCATTTACATGATTTTTAATTTTACTTTTCTTTTTTTGCAGGAAATTTTTTTTTACAGATGGGATATTATTTTTTTTAATTTATTTTGCAATTGAGATGGAGGGTCGTACGACCATATTTGCTAAAAAATATTGCATGTTCTTTCAATTGTAATCAAAATAGGTCATGTTATATATCAATCTTCATCTCTTAGACAACTCGGATCCAACTATGAGGTCCATTTTGATCCAAGAGGTCTTCTATAAATTTCCCCCCACAAAACCCCCACTTGAATGCAAAACCAAGAAACCCATTTCACCCAAAATTTCTTACACTCCAAATTTGTAAACAACCCATCAAAACAACAAACCCAAAACCCTTGGATCTGTAATAAACAACCTACAAAACCCTCATATATTTCCATGTCTTTGACTCTATCATGCAATGTATAGATTCAAACTTAAACAAGATTTTTTCTCAACCAAGGTTTATACAACCACAACCATGGCTCTGATACCAAATGTTGGAAACTTGTAGCCATTTAAAGATAATTTCCACATAACCCAAAAGATAAATCTATGCAACAAAGTATTTAGAATCAACATGCAAGAGAATAGACAACATACCCAGGAAAATATGATGCAAAATATACCCTAGGAAAACCCTCAATAGGGAAAAAACCCAGCCTCCAAGAGCATCCATCTCTCATGTATTATTCAGCAATAAATATTGTGATACATCTTCAGAGTCTTCATGAATACCATTGAAGCAATAAGCCCTCTCCATGTAATCCATGTGAACAAGCATGCAACCACACATCCCATGCCATGCTTAAAATCTCCACAAATGCTAACCAGAGCTAACCTGCTCACTGATCAACCTAAAAAAATACCCTTGTGGTTTCTTTTATAGACACAAGATCCCACAAAACCACCAAGTGGTATTACACAAAACCATGTGACTAAAATCATGAGATTACAAAACCATGTTCCCACATTTAATATTGGGTACTTTATTTAATTATTTTCCCCAATATTAAATAATTACATTTTTACAACTTTAACTTATGTCCCAATATTACATACAACATAAAGTGTCCCCAAGAATAATTACATTAAATACATTATGCAAGGTGTACAACACACATTTTCTTAACACTAATAATGCATCTGACCTATGTTGAAGATACAGTTCCACTAAAGCTCAGAAAACTGACTTGACACACTTCATACTTCACCTCAGTCACAACTCACACTTCTTTGCACTAGATCTTACACACACTCTCAATTGTCTCACATCATATCCATCCACACAAGGAATTAACCTTGTATATATATCACATCCCATCAAAACATTAACTAGGTCGCCTAATAGATGTACCATGCATCCTTGTAACTTGTTGGCTCGAAACTTAACCACACACATCTCGTAGAATAAACCAAAATGTGTGACAATTCAAAATAAGTTGGCATGACCTATAATTACTCTCATAATTCCAACCCATACATCCTTTAATTTTGCACAGCCTCTAACCCTTTAGGTTGGAACCACTAGTGAAGTAAAAATAGAATGGGCCAATTGTTCATTCACAACTAGACACGTTGACTTCCAAAATACTTGCTACTTGGAGGATACACACTTCTGAAACTTGTAAACACATCCTCAAAACCACATAGCATAACAATCATTCACAGTGGAATGCAGAGCATTCAAATTAGGTACTGTCACTATAACTCTATCATATCTTGAGTGATACACTGTTAACTCTAACTTCAACTATGGAGGGATTCAAGGCTTGAAAAATTGAATTTAGATTCCTCCAACATGCACCAAAATTACCTTAGAACCACATGATATGATTCTTCATGGCAGAGCTATGCAAACCATAAAATAAGTTCTCTGAACACTAAAAACTACATTCTAGAAAGGCAATTTATCCAACACATTTGATTTGCTCCAGACCAACACTTCTTCAACTGTGCAATGATTTGATATCACTGACAACACCATATTCAATCATGCTTATCAAACATCAACTATACATAAATTTTGACATCAACGACAACACCATAGTAACATCATATGCCATACATCCACCAATCTTCTTGATGATAAACACACTTCCAACACAATATCCTTCTGAATTTTATCTCTTCCATCTTTATCCATGCCCATAAGGATACCCTATGCTTTTTCCTTAGCTCCTGAGCTTTCATTTGAGACATTTTATCTTTTTTCTTCTTGAGACACAGAAGATCCAGCCTTGTCAAGAGATTGTTGTCTCAGCTCTTCATCCATTTCTATGGATATTTCTCTCCTCTGCCTTAGAGCTTGAGCAAGACTCTTTGGAACCTTTTCAATAATATCACTTAGAGGCACATTATACTTGATCATGTACATTAAAATAACATTCTCAAAAGTCTTATGATCTGCAGGAGGCATATTTGGATGAAGTTATGTTGTTTACTTTAGCATATAATGATGCACAATCTCATTGAAGATTACCTATAATTGGAGAGACTCATGTGGATGTGCCATCAAAGGAATTTTCTAAGTTTTCTTTTCTTTCCTCTTTATTTTAGAGGTGCCTTCATCTCCTTATTCTTCCTCTACAATCTCCACTATTTGAACCTTCTTCCTTTTGGCATGCTATTTCGGCCTTGCATGCTTATTTTCTACAATTTTCATCTATGCTAAGGTTTCAAATTTAGCTCTTCTTCCAATAGAGGCATTTTGTGTAGATTTGATAGTTGCAGAGTATTTGTAGTAGTAGATGTGGACCTAATGGTACTTCTAGGTCCTTGGGCAACTAGCAGAATAACAGGATCAAGTTGGGACTCTTTGTAGGGGTTTCTGATGCAATTTTTTGTGGAATACCCCACTTCTTATGTAATTCATCTCTATGTTTATCAAGGTGCTCCTCTACACTTCTTTTATGAATATTATTTATTATTTCATTATAAGTTCCAAACCTTTATGTTGTTGTGTCCTTGGGTTTGTTGAGAAGAATACCAGCATAAGTTTTTACCTCTTCCACAAAGACCTCATAAGGAAATCTTAGAATCCAAGATATTGTTGGCTCTACAGCTTCCATGTAGGTATAATATTTATCTACCAAAAATGTGATTTTTCCTTTATACCTCTATACAATGCTAGAGGGGACTCTATCTCTAGCTTGCATATCAGTTTGTAGGGTTTTGAAAATAACTCAGTATATTGTGTTAGAAATCTTATTATCACCAAAACCTCTCATATGGTTTATGATTTGTGCAACAACAAGAGTGTGTTGTTACTAGACCTTACCCTTAAAACCAAATAATTCATTCAGGAAGTAAAATGCAAGACAAATGATGAGGGTACTAGATATCTAAAGTTGTATCTAGTTTCCTTTGTTCTCCTTAGGTTTTCCATCAACTGTTCTCTCATGAACTCACATACGACAAAGTCTTTTCCTTCCTTTACCATCTGGTAAGCAATGTGAATTATGGTACCAGTGGATGATCCCTCTCTGTTAGTGTAATAAACCTTATAGGAAATGCCCATTGTTGCGTACTGGACCCTTAGATCAATTATTCCATTTACACTCGGGGTTATTTTATCAAACTTTTCCCTAGTCAATTTTGTAACCTTCTCATTTTTTATAGCTTTCATCATTGAAATTGGTTCAATAGAACTCAAACCAGTAACAACCCTAATTGCTTCCTTAGTGATTCTATATGGATTATCAAGGTATATAAACTTGTCATAAATTTTGATCAACACATATCTCACCCATTCATGTTCATCATAGAAGTCAGGGTAATCCTTCCATATATCTAGCCGTTTAGATCCCACATTTGCATATTTTGGCTTGTAGTTGTCATCATTATCAAGGAGTTTATCTTTAAGCTCCTCAAACTTCACATGATTGGTCTCATTCAATGTGGAGTGAATATATATCCTGAAATCCTCTATATATACAACATCTACTAAAGCAAAGGAGAACACTCCATCCTTGTCAACCTCCATGGCCTTAAAAATATATTTCTTATATTTCGGCCTTGGTTTCTCAATAGCATTCACCAATTGAGGAGTCGCCATCTCAAACTTAGAAACTAGGGTTTTATGAAATAACAATTTTAAAAAATACCTTTGTGTTCATTCGTTAGGGTTCCACCTTCAGTTCATTTCCTCTCAAATTCACCAAATCCTCTTAATGCCTTCTTCTCTTCTCAGTTTTGAATGCAAATTCTTTGATCTCAAATGAGATTCAATCATGAAAATGACACATAAGTAACTTACATTTTCCATAGATTTTTACAATTAATGCACCTTGTCCTTGTTAGATAAACTATTGTCAAAGTGCTCTATAGCTCCACAAAGACCTACATTCATTTCGTAATCCTCCCCATATCATATTTTTACTCTAGAAATTTAGGGGATTGGAAACCTTTTTCTTGATTATCAAAACATTTGTGTACCTAGCTTCCATTTATAAAACTCAAAATTATTTAGGGGAAATAGAAATGTAATGGTTAGCTCCCCCTGACACTATGCCTTCTCTTAATCAACTATGAAGTCTTATGCACTAGATAGAAGCATAAATTCTTCCTTCTTCTCATTATCTTTATTTGATTTATTTCTCTATATCTTTGCCATTTCCTTCTTTTGTTGAGTCAAATTTTCCTCTATCTTTATGTGTTGAACAAGTGGTTCCACAAAACCACTCTTGCAAAATCTTGCTTTGTGCCCAAAGCTATTACACTTCTAGCAGACACCATTACATTCTGAAGCCAAACCATTTCTCCTTACTTTAGTTCTACAATCAACAACCCTATGATCAAACTTATTGCATGCATAACAATAACTATAAAAGGAATGAGAGATCATAACATCGTGTCTTGGAGACACAAATGAGTTCTTGTTCATGTAATCATTTCTTCTTGCCTTATTTCTATAATTAGTAGCCTTATGACAAAAATTATTGTAAGAGTAACAATAACCATAAAAGGATTAAGAGAATCTAGGAGTAGCAACTTGTCTAGGAGGAGATCTCTTGAAAACCTTCTTTAGATTGTTGACCTTTATGAAGTCATCATTCAAATCTCACTTCTCATCTTCAGTCTTCTCAAACTCTTTAATATAGGCCTCTTCCTTTTTAATTTCAAACAAGCCTTCAGGTATATCTATTTTTTGAGTTTTGACCTTTTTCAAATCTAATACCACCCTTATTCTTTAGAGTTCTTTGAATATTGATTACCTCATCAAGGATGTGTGTGCTTTTCTTGAGTTTTAGACCTTTGTCTATCTAATCCTTCACTTTCTCCATTTCTTTCCTTGGAGAGAAAATTTATTCTTCAAGTTTGGAGCATTCAATTGATTTTTCATTGATCTTAACATTTAGACAATATACAACCTTCTTACCTTCTTCAACTTGAACTTTCAAATTGACAATTTCTTCTTTTGATTCTTTGAGCTTGATCTTATATTCTTCATTTTCTCTCCTTGCTGCATCAAAATATTCTAGTGTAGAAATGAGTTCTCCCTTAGAATCAACTTCACAATCATATTCATTAATGGTTGTCATATCTTTATAATCTTTCAGAGGATTCTTATCATTAAACAATACTTCAGTTCCCATGTGTTCCACTCCAAGATCTACCTCAACTATTAGGTTGTATCAAGGAACTTACCTAAGATACTAATTGTTGAACACATAGAAGTATTGAGAGGGGGGTGAATTAGTACTTAATCAAACTATCTTACTTCCAACAAAAATTAATCACAAGTAATCATTTAAATCATGATAAATAGAAGAACACATAAGCACACATTCATAACACCAAATTTACGTGGAAAACCCTAGAAGGGAAAAACCATAATGAGCAAGTTGTTTGGATCTATTATCCAAATCCATCCTCACAAATATAAACAGATTCCATCACCATTTATAGGCTACAAACCCAAGGAAGTTGCAACTCCCTTAAGTGCTACAACACTCACAACAAAATGAGGCTAAAACCTCTATACAAAGATACTTATCTTGATTTAGATGTTTCTTTTACAAAAAACAAGCTACTTCAACTTTCTACTGACCTTTCCAAACTCTATATTACTATATTACTTCTACACAACCACTCTACCAAGCTCCACAATATCAAAATACCTTTAAATCCCATTCTTCTATAATCAGAACTATCTCCACAACAACACCACTATTGAGCTACGATGCCAGAATTGATCCTTTCCATATTTCACTATCAAAACAACTTGTGGTTATTTTATTCAAACACAATCTTTTTAACATACATCACACATCATCTTCAACAATCTTGATCTTATATTTATATCCTCCACAACTCTTCAAAAACTTTCTCCTTTGTTGGCCAAGATGAAATGTGCAATGACCATGATTATCGGCTCCCAAGACATCTGCAATAAGTAGAAATCAAATGCAGTTCAAACCAAGAGATAAGGAAGACATATTTACCTTAACACACATCTCCATACTGGCACACACTTCCAAACACCGGGTGCAATCATCTCAACATACCAAGTTGGCTCAACATACACTTAACCTTCTATACATTATCTCTAGACCAAAATAGTACTGGAGAGACCAAGTAACATCATGAAAATCACTTTACAAACATTATATAACATGAGAAAACATTATCATACACTCCTTTCATTGTTTTAGGCTATTTCATGCTGACGCAAATGCTTGAACACTGATATCTTTATCCCTAATACACTTTGATTACACAATCTTAATGTAAAACATTGAAAATCATACTTGTGATAGACAAATACATTTTAAACTTGAACTAAACATTCCAACTAACCTTATGTTCTTATCTTTCAATCACTAAAGCTAGTGTCAAGATGCAGTAAAATGAAATGCCATCTATTATCTCCTTCTACTTACCTTAACCAACAACAAGACTTGTATTCACTCATATGAATCCAAAAATATTACGGTGCATACTATCACTTCAAACTTGAAACATGTGTGCATCTTACATTTATCTAGCAATCATCCAAATATAGTACCATATCTTCAATAACAGAGAAGTGCGGAACATTATACTATTTCTTTGTGACTATAACTACCTTGTTTCACTATTGCTTTTACTCTGCTGACTCAAAAACACTTTGTGGTAAGTTTCATGTTCTCAAATCTAAACCAAACATACCTAAGAGCAGTTACAAGATATCTTCTCTATTCGTAAGCTCATAACTTCAAATGTGGTAAAATGTGGTGCATTCTCTTAAGCTAGTGACACCTTTTCTAACTTGAACTTTACTTGACCGAATTTCTCCAAACTTTTTGCAACATCCTTTATCCAACACCAAGCGGCATGACTTCATATCAACCAAATACAAGCTTTCTTACATTCATTATCAACACAACTCATCAAAGATATTTATAACATACACTTATCATAAATTTACACATGAAATTTAGAAGATAAGGTACAACTATGTACAGATGATACTGATCACCATCATATTTAATGCACAAGACAACTGAGAGGGGGGTGAATCAATTGTAAATTAAAACTTAGAACCCTCTTTTAACATTTAGATTTGCATTAGTCCTTAAACCCTTACAAGCACTTAAACCTTTATCATGCATTAGAAGAGTGTAAATATGATAAAGAGTAATGCAAACACATCCAAACACATGAGAACACCAGATTTATGTGAAAAACCCAAGAAGGGAAAAACCATGATGAGGATTAGCTCACAATATAAATTAATTTCAACACTAAATACAATAGGCTCACTACCCAAAATAAAAGAAGGAATCACTACCAAAGGCTCACTGCCATAATACAAAAAAGAAGAAAGATGAATGTTATAATGAGAAATCCATCTCAAGGGAATAAAAAGATCTACCACAACATCACCAACACATTCGTAACTTCTCTGAAGAATGTAGACACCTTCTTCTCACTACTTCTAGTAGTCTAACACATTAAAGCTCACACTGCATTTCACACTTTTTCACTTCACATCACACACACCATCACTAATCCTCCATCAACTCAACACTTATTTATACCATCCTTAACCTTGAAAACAATTGACAAGGTCAACTATACACCTCAACTATGCAAATTCAAATTAGGTTGGCACTAAACATTCTTGTAGTGGAAAGGAATGAAATCGGACCACACCACACCTTAAATCAGACCTAAATACACACACACATGCCATACCACACTTCCATGAACACCGAAGCATATATGCAATTAGTGTAAACACCCAAGGTCGACCAAACATATGTAAACACCATTAAAATTTTAAGTATATTCTTCCTTTGATCCAAAGATGACTCATGAACAACATACATCACTCGAACACAATCTAGAATATTCCACAAACACCCTAAAATCCACCAAATTCCTTCACAACAAATTTTACTTGAAGAACATACTCATCTTGTACACCCAATTAACCTTCCACACATTGTAACACATGAATCCAACCTTGGGGAGCATCAAAATTTGAACAAATCAAACTGAGGATAGATGTGATCAATATAAGCACACTTCCAAAACTACAAGACCAAAAACCAAACTATGGAGAAATGCAAAGCAAAACAATTTTCCCAAACACCACTGCAATACACTATTCACACATTATTGAACACAACTTTCTCTGCACAACGGTCCAAAACCAGATCTCTCGATATGACACCTTTGAAAACCTTTGATCAACATACTTGAACCGTACAATCAAATCTTCAACATAGAAGAAATGCATGAGCAAAACTAGAACACTACTCTATCACATAAAACATCTCTCCAACACATTGTTTTTCTCTTTTCTTCAAATTTTCTCAAAAGCACTTGGAGACCAAGCACCAAAAATACATTCTCATCACCTGCAACACTTCCTCGTCACAGCCAAACCGACTACAACATAGAAACTCAACCATACACATGCTTATCAAAGCAACACTAGAGGTTGACGCTAGTGATACTACTAATGACAAAATAATGCAACTAATCAAAGAATCACCAAGAATGTCATCAATGAAACAACATAAATGTGTTGAAATAAATGAAAACATAAACTTTACATACTTGAAACAATATACCCCTTTTTCATTGATGGCAATACATGATGTGAAAACTACCAACAATAAACACAACTCTGATCACAAACACATTGCTCCATACCAACACTTTTTCTTTTCTCCTTAACTATCTCCCCCCCTTTTAGCTTACTCTCTCCTTTTTGACTTTACTCTCTCCCCCTTTGACATCAATGGAAAAGGGATCCATACTTGTATTTCTCCCCCTTTGAAATGCATATATATAGTTTTACTTTTCACATCTCTACAACTTCCTTTTCATTTTATTGCACTCTGTTTTCTTTACACCTTTTATGCACACTCCCCTTGAGGAGTACACACCATAATACACCAACCAACAACTATTTCTCATAACACTTACTCCCCCTAATGGCAACAACCAATAATGCTCCTACCTACTCCCCCTAAGAGGTAGCCACTAACATCAATCCAAAACAAGGAATGAATTTTGAAATCCACTAGACTGATGCATATCCTTATGCATCTAGTTCAAACAAGGAGGGGAAATAACCCCTAACTTCTCCTAGAGATACTCAAAAGTATCCTTAGGAAGAGCCTTATCGAGTATATCAACAACTTGATCTTCACCTCATTCTTTGTAACTTTCTCTCTCAAAAAGTGATATTGGATTGAAATATGTTTTGTTCTTGAATGCATTACCAGATTCTTTAAAATGCTAATAGCACTTGTGTTATCACAAAAGATAGAAATTGGTTCATCATATACCGCTCTGATATCCTTCAAGTTTTGCTTCATCCATAACACCTGAGTGCAACATGATGTTGCAACAATGTATTCTACCTCTATAGTAGATATTGACACTAAATCCTACTTCTTGCTTAGCCAAGACACCAATGTATTTCAAAGAAAGAATGCACCACTACATGTACTTTTTCTATCATCCACACAACCTACCCAATCTAAATCTGTATAAGCACTTACAGAAAAATTAGTATCCTTTGGATACCACAAGCCATGTTTTAGAGTGAATTTTAAATATCTGAATATCCTCTTCATTTCTGCCACATGTGACTCTTTGGGATCTTCTTAAAATCTAGCCACAAGACAAACTATGTGTATAATAACAGATCTAGTAGTAGTTAGATATATTAGTAATCCTCTAATCATTGATTTGAACTTGCTCTCATCAACCTTAGGAGATTCATCATTCTTACTCAACTTGCAACTAGTAACCATAGGAGTGCATGCCAATTTAGATTCTTTCATTCCAAACTTCTTCAACATTTTATTGATATACTTTGATTGTGAAATGAAAATCCCTTCCTTTATCTAATTGATTTTAAGTCCAAGGAAGGAATTCATCTCCCCAAACATAGACATCTCAAAATCTTTTTGCATCTCTTTTGCAAATCTCTTGCATATTGCTTCATTAACTCTAAATATTATGTCATCAACATACAAAACCACAATCAATATTTTATATTTTTCCATCTTAAAGTAAACATTACTATCTGCAATACCTTTATTAAATCCTTGTTGCAATAAGTACCTATCCAATCTTGCATACCAAGCTCTAGGAGCTTGCTTGATTCCATATAATGCATTCTTCAATCTACAAACCATATTAGGGTTACCTAATAATTGAAAACCTTTCAATTGTTCAATATAAACCTCTTCTTCCAATTCACCATTCAAGAATGCAGACTTCACATCCATCTGATACACTTTGAAATCTTTGTGTGTTGCAAAATCCAAAAGCATCATAATAGCTTCCATCCTTTCCATTGGAGAAAAAGTCTCCTCAAAACCTATTCTTTCCACTTCTGAGTAACCTTTACACACAAGCCTTGCCTTATTCCTAACAAATTCTCCACTCTCATTTAGTTTATTTTGAAACAACCCCTTAGTTGCAATCACATTCTTGTTTGCTAGTCTTGGGACAAGTTCTCATGTATGATTCTTCTCAATTTGCATCAATTCTTCCTCCATAGTCTTGATCCAATATTCATCTTTGCATGCTCAATCACTGTTTTGAGTTCAACTTTTGAAATTTAACATAAGTTTATTTGTTCTTCTATCATAACAACCTTTCTTCTTGTCAATACACCTCTTATTTTGTCATCAATGATCTAATCTTTAGAATGATTCTTTTGCACATACTTAGGGGTTTTAGGGATCTCTTCCAAAGCTTCTTCCTCGTCAACCTGTACTTCAATTTCCTTACCTTCATCCTTCTCTTCTTCTCTTCAAGAGGACTCATCTGATTCATATCCATCTATCATCATTGAAATTCTATGTAAGTCTTCATCTACTTTGACATTTTGACTTTCAACAATCCTTCCCAGCCTCTTATTGTAGCACCAATAAGCTTTGATTTTTATAGAATACCCAAGGAAGACACCTTCATCAGATCTTGCATCAAACTTTTCTAAGATTTCTTCATCTCTCCTGATATAGAATTTGCTTCCAAACACTCTAAAATATTTGATAGTAGGAGACCTTTCATACCATATCTCATAGGGAGTTTTTAAACTATTTTCTTTTTCTTGTACTCTGTTAAATATGTAGACTGTATTATGAATTGCTTCTCTCTAGTAGACTTCTCATAGGTTTACTTCTTTCATCATAGTTCTTGTAGCTTTCTGAATAGTTCTATTCTTCCTTTCAACCATTCCATTCTGCTCAGGAATCCTAGGGGCTAACAAATACCTCTTTATTCCTTGATCTTCACAAAAGGTGTTAAACTCATTGGAGGCGAATTCTCCACCTCTGTCAAATCTCAAAAAAGATATTTTCATATCCATTTCATTCTCAACCATATATTTGAATGCCTTAAACTTATCTAGAGCTTTTTTTTTTCTTTGAGAAAAGTAGCTCAAGTCATTCTAGAATAATCATCAATCAACAAAATGAAATACCTGTCACTTTGAAAAAAAATTGTTCTTGTAGGTCCACAAAGATCTGTATGCACCAAATCCAAAGAACTGGTAGAAGATTTTTCTTTTATTTTGAAACTCCTTCTAGCTTGCTTTTCAATTTGACATTCCTT